>VZRU01006850.1:10278-31148 GCA_013398155.1 Pedionomus torquatus | reverse complement strand
GATGTCGGCCATCGAAGAAGAACAGTTGCCCCTTTGATCCCTCAGCTTTTATACGGGGCATGATGCAGATGGGATGGAATACCCCTGTTGGTCAGTTTTGGGTCACCTGTCCTGTCTGCTCCTCCTTGCAGGTGGGACCCCTTTACACTTTTCCACTTCTGACCCTCCAATGGGGCAAATGACGAAAATTTCCTAACCTTGGTTGTTATAGCAATAAGTCTAAACAAGGGCCTCTCTGCATACCATCCCTTAGTATAATCAGGTCTTATCACTGTGAGACAGAACAGTTCTGCACAATGTGCTGTTAATTTCAGAGTTTAGTTAGTTAGAAGAGGCCTAGCTAAGAAAGTAAAATTGTAAAACAGAAAATTGGTTCATTTTACCTCAAACCAGGACACTTCCAAGGAATAATGGTAAATATCTGGGATTTGCAAGCCCATGTTTTAATGAAACAGAAAATGCATTACAGTCAATGGTTAATTCTGCCTACATGTTAGGGCAAGACTGTGACAGAGAAGTTCATGCAGCCACAAAATCAGATTTTGGAGGACAATATAGATGTTTCGATTGTAATGTTTTTAACATTAAACTTAACAGGTGCTCTAATAACATTTTATAATTAGTAAGATTATTTTTAAGCATAAAATACATTAATCATAATTAAGCTTTGAAATTTATTGTAGCTTATGCTAGCCTTTTTAAAAGAAAACACAGTTCTAATCCATGGGATTTCCAGCATGCCATGGCATAGAAATTTCAAACTCTTACAGTACCCAGCTTTGGATATCTAATGTTTCTCCATCTGAAGCTCCTCGATGAATTTCAATATTGTATGTACCCACAGGGGAAGGAGAGGTACTTTGTGATGTATGGTGCAATTACAACATAAAGATTGGAATATATCTTGTTATAGAAAGGAAATTATCTGCCAATTCCATAACTTGCTATTTCTCAGAATTTCCTAAATTAGATATTTTATTAGATATTTTCACCTAAAATGAATATCACCACTTTAACTGAATGCAAAACTATGTCCTCTTCCCGGAAGATTAATGTAGGACTGACTACATTCTAAGTGAGTTTTACCATAAAATAAGGATATCTCACTGATTTTGATTTATATTTTCAATATTGTATTTTAGAAAATGAATATGCTCATTGCTCTTATTATTTTGCCAGATAAGCTTTTCCAATAAAGTTGTGGTTTATATACGTGCAATAAATGCATATCTGGTCTGTACTGTGTCATATACTGAAGCACGTGGTGTTTCAGCTTTTAAAGAGGATGATTAGATCCTACAGAATCAGAGATAGGTGGGTTTTTTTCCTTCTTTGTGGGGAAAATGAAATTGGGTATGATATTTTTATCAGATATGAGACCTATGTAGGTGTACTTTGAGGCTAGATCTATGTGCTAAATGCATTTAAAGACTGAGCTGCACGAAATACATTAGAATTAGAATAGAAAAATCAGTCCAAGCAATTTCGTCCCTCCAGCACACTAATCTCGAAAATAGTAGATATACCCCAAAATAACTGGGGTTTACACTTTACCTGAAATTTTAGATCTGCTTTGTACCTGAGCAATCAGAACACCCTTCACATTGGTTTTGTTTTATATGTCTTTTAAATACAGTTTCATGTATAGGACTGTGTAAGATGAAAAAGCATTTGTATATTTGAGTGAACTGATGAAAATCACACAGTGGAAAGGCAAAAAAGGTGGAAAAATAAGGAACAGAATATTAGCATCAAGACAATCTTGCTATTTTTTTATAGCATTGTTATAGCCAGGGATAAGGTCTAAACTTAGGCCGCACAAAAGTAAATTCTTAATCTGTACATGATAAACACCAGCTAATTCCATAAAACAGGAATTTCTTAGTATCGTATGAATCAGGATCAGGTATTAATAGCAGTTTTGTGGCTTCCCACAACAAGAGTACTGAATGTATCACGTATCATTTGAACTGAAGAGCATTCAGCAGAGGTATTTAAAAATTGCTTACAGGGTCAAGGCCGATTTTGTTAGTGGGAAGCTCCTTTTAATTCATGTAGCTAATCCAGAAGTCTACAGAAAGTGAATTTCACTGAAAGTGTTTCAGTCAGAAATGTGAATTTGTGTAATATGTGTAGAAAAATTACTTACAGTAAGAATAGTTGTATAATCCTTTTCTCAGAAGCTGCTTAGATTGCTGGTTTTTGTTTCAAGTGAGCAAACTTTTGGCCATTAATTGTGATCAACTTTGCATCTTTGTTCTGTACAGTTATTGTGTTCTGTACAAAATGCCTCCCTTGAAGACCTTGCTGTTCAGTGAAGGTATGTCTCTGAGGCAACTTGTGGTGCTTCCATGTTAGGGAAAAAGGGAGCTGTGCAAAGAAGATGAACAAAAGTAGAGTCTCCTTTCCTCTCACTTCTCTGTAGCTTTCATAATAATTCCAAAGCATAGTCCTACTTTGAAGAAAAACTTCAGATTGTGTCTTTGGAGCAGTGCTAAAAAGAGACTGATGCAGCAGAGGAATAATCCCAGACATAGTTAAATGCATTCAAACGTGACCGATTTAGTAAGCATACCTAGAGGTAAATTGATCCATGCTTCAGCTGATGTGTAACAACACAACAGTTTGTAATTTATAGAGTTCATGTCACAGTTCATACTTCCATTTATAGATTTTGTAAAGAAAAGTCAAAAATGTGATTAAGGATTACATGGTCAAGTCCTAACCAAGCATGGGCTACAAATAGCACCTACATCTTGGCACTGTAAAAGGACTTTTTTCTAATGAGATTTCTTGAAGATTACTTGGTGCCTTCAAGAAGCAGGTTTTCCTTCTGGTTTTCACACTGAAACAAATTGGGCAGTTGGCAAATCTCTCTGCTGCTTTTTTTTTCCAAGTCTTTGAACAAAGATAACAATACTTCCCTGAAATTCTTTCCTAGCAATAAAATTTCTAATGAAATTAGAAAATAGCAGGAGCTAGCAGTAGCAGGAGCATGAGGAACAAGTAGGATTAGAAAATAGTCTATATAAAATGTGAAATATTCAAACAGTTCATGCTTGGATTCAAAAAACAGTGTGATGAAATTGCTGTGTGATGGGGGTCGGGGGGGAGAGGGAAGGATAATGCACAGGTAATGGCTATAAAGACCAGCTTGTGGCAAAATACACTCAGATAAAACTAATTAAAAATTACAAAAATCTAATGCACATGAAGGAACAGGAAGCCTTTGTTTCAGAGAGCTTTACAGGGCATTTCTAATACATTTACCTTGTGCTCTTGTTTTCCTTCTAGTTCTGAATTTCTACTGCCCTTCACTGTGCAATCAATTACTGAGATTCTTTTTAATTATTACCTTCTACAGCAATTGATGATACGATAAAAGCTATTTACTACACTTAAATCTTTCCTTCTTTCTTCTTAAGGCTCCATATGTGACCAACAGAGACTGACTTTTGTTTTGAAGCTCAGCTTTAGCACTGTCAGTTTTTGTAGGTCTCCATGCTCTGTTTATGTCATGTTTACAGGAGGCAAATATTTCATTTTCTGCAGTGAGATAAGAATGACATAATAGTTTCCACATATTTTATCTTTAAATCTGTGTCTTCTCAAATTTTTAAAACAGTGGGCAGTTTCCCAACATAAGGCTTCTGAAGCATTGACCTAATCCTACATCAGTCTTCCACCTTTCAACTGCGCTCAGGCTTCTAGAAAATTCAGTGGCACCCTCCTGCAGCTCTTCAAAGCAGTCACCTTGTGCTTTGTTGTGTTTTCAATTTCTTTAAAAGGAAGGTTTGGGAAAGATGGTCTAAGAGATCATGGTAGAACTGTGTCGCTTTGGCATCCTGTTCATCTCACACATCACAAGTTTCTGAGATATTTCTTTTGCACTAGATACAGCCAACTTGATAACAACTATTGCCATGATTGTTTGCTGAAATAGAATCATCACTTCAGGAGTGTGTTTTTTGTTTGGATGTCAAGTTATCTCTACAGCCAGTGTCATGGTCCCTTTGCTGGCATGGGGAAGGGAGTAAAGACAGCAGAAAATTAAGTCCGTAGAGCCATTTTCTTTCTGTGTTGCCTTTACCTAGATTTGAGACTCAAAATGTGCTTAGCCGGACTGAATTATTATTTAATTTATCCTTCATAAGAAAAAAGATTTCTAAATCTTTATATAAACTGACAGGACCTTTTGGAAGTAGAGTAGCTTAAAAACAAACCAAAATGGTGAGTCATTTGGGACTAGAGGAGTATATTCAGATAAGAGAGTGACCAAAGTTAAAACCAGTAATCAGCTTCCTGCTGGCTCAGTATTTACTTTCCTGGGGATGGGTTAGGTACAGGAGGGAGAGGTAGGAAGAAGGAAGAGCTATACAGCCAGGAAGGGAGTGAAAGGACATTTATTTTTCCAAGTCAAGTTCCGGAATTAAGCTATTTCTTTTTCCAGTGTCTTCATGTCACTCCTTCAACCTTTCTGGCACTGGGGTGGTATCAGCCACCTTAAAAAAGGAAAGCACTCCAGTGGCCAGAGGCCTCTTGGGAGCAAGGGTGGAAACTTGCTGGGGAATTTTAAAACTATTTTCAAATCAGCACCTGACAAAGAGTACTCACCAGGTCTTTGCAATATAATGATACCAGTGTGGATCTTGGGATGGCCTTTGTCAAACCATTTGCAGTACGATTTAAGGAAAGTTTTCAGAGGTGTCATTCATTGTAATCCAGTTTCTTTGCCTCAGTTGGAAGGGTAAATAAGAAAATAATTTATCTGATCAAGTGAAATTTTAAACTTAAAGATGCAGTCCTGATTTTATGGAGAGCTTGTTAATTTTATTGCAATTCTTTGCCACTTTAGGATGACAAAAACAACGGAAAAAAGCACTACTACTGCCTTGTGCGTGGAATTTTTTAGAACATGGGATATTTTTTCAGACAGGCTTTTACACAAAGAGCAAAATTAAATCAAAAATTACATTGCTTAGCAAAGCTTTGCAAAGAGTTTATCGCTTCTGCTTTCTCACTTTCTCAGAATGATGTAATAAAGATGTTCTTTAGCATAAGGAATGGCTGGACACAGTAACTTAGTGTCAAATTATAATTGTATGTGTCTTTCTTAGAGCGATTTTGAGATGAGGTAGAAAATACGCAACTGTTAAAAACATGTGTCTGAGATTACAAAAGAGGATCCTTTCTTGCAATACTTAAGCATTCCTGAGTGCTCTTCAAGTGTTCAGAAAATAATTCTGAAGCTATTTTAAAGTGCTGCAGACAGTGTACTTCAGTCTTACAGGGGCATCCTGTAGGCTACATAGCTCTGAAAGGAAACTTGCCTGGGCTTCTTCAGGTTATCAAGTTTTCAAAAGCACAGCAGCTGTTGCAGTAAGGCTTGCATTGGCATTTTTTTCCTGTAGTGTCTTTGTTTCAAATTAGCTCCTCTAACTAGCTGAATATTTTAAGTTCATGCCATAATGCTGGGAAGTTTATGGGTTTTGTTACTAGGGCATTTTTGTTGTTAATTTTAAAAGTTAATAGTGTATTATAGGCGATGAAAATTTTATAGATGTTTGGAATTACAATACTACAGCAACTTAAAAGTCATGTAACAAAACTTCAAATAAATTCTTCGTAAGCACATATCAAACATCTTCCTGAGCAATTCTTCTTTTAAATTATGGCTGATGCTATGTATGTAGATTGAAAAGTTAGTATCAAAATGATGGCTACTATTGTAGTAGTCCTGGTATTTTATCTGTCTATAATATGATGGGAGGAAAAGTTAGACCTGCTCCACTGTTTTTCTAAGGAAGTTAGCAATACCTAGTCAGGGAATAATTTATAGAAAAATTGAGTGCCCTTAAAGATGTCAGCAGTTCAAAGAGCAAAGACATTAACTCTAGGAAAAGGACTAAAACTGAAGCATATCAACATACTCACTCCTTCTTTACCACTGCTGGAGTTTTGCACAAGTCTTTCCAGAAACAGTTACTTCTAGACTTCTGTTTCTCTCTTAACTGACTATATATGTAAGCCTTTTCTGACCCTGTAAGGATTAATTTCCTAACACTTGAGACAGCAGTTAGCATGGGAGCCTTGGAGCACACAAGGAAACAATACACTCAACCTTCCCTAGGAGAGAAAACTTGCTCTAAAAATATGTGCTGTAACAGTAAATGCTGGGAAGAGGGACAACTGAAACAACAACAACAAAAGGTCAAACGTGAAAGCATTAAAATCCTTCAGTGAGCCAGGAAACTTCTTCATTTCTGAATTGAGAAAGACGGATGTGAGAGGATGGGGAGTGAAACAGGGGGAGGGAGGGAAAATGTCTGCCCACCACAGTTGAGTGAAAGAGGCTACTTGAGCCAAACTGGTTTAAGCACATGAAAAGCAGGAAGCTTCTGAAATTAATATTCCTTTTGCTGCATTTCCAGCAGGTGAATAGAACCAGACAGTCAGACAGGAGAGAAATTGCTATTTCTTTCCTCTCTACCAAGCATAGTAAGGGTGCATGTGGCAGGTTTCTTTTCTCAGTAGGAAAAGCTCAGGTTCAGCTAGCCAGACAGAGCAAAACTGAAGATGCTGGTACAAGTAAAATTAATAAATTCTGTGTCTCAGAGGCTTTTCAAACAGACAGATCTTTTGGCTATGTTTCTTGACAGGAATCTTTCAGTGTGTTGGAGCAGTGAAAATCAGAAGCTCCAGCAAAAGTTTTTTGGCATCTTAGATGGCATGTTTTCTACAAGTGTGACCAGGGACATGCAAAGTCATACTTTCCCACAAGTGTTTTAATAATAATTACAATCTAGCAGCAGACGGTTGAGCTCTCACTTAGAATGATGAATGTGTGGACAGCACACTTGCAGCATATGCTCTTAGGCAGAGAATAAAGTAGGGAAAGATTCCCTCCAGTGCGCCTGATGGATGGGACATTAACACATGTGGCTGTCAGAATACCAGCAGCCAAAATCACCCTCTTTACTGGCGGAAAACAGACTGTATGGTGCCATTAATGTGCCCTGACCTAACGACTCTGAAATTCCCAGTTTTCTGACATACGTGGTGTTCCAGACAGCAGGGTTTTCCTTTTCTTTTTTAAAATATTATTTAACCAAGTGTGCACTGTCTTCTGTACCTCTCAAAGAGAACAGTTTTGATAAACCTTCCACGCCGCAGCAGCTAACAAGGGCTTGCAAATGGAAATAAAACAATGTAAATAGAAAAAAAATAAAGTGGGATAAAAATCATTACCCTCAATGCCCCAGCCTGATTTTGTCAAAAAGGAGCTTTTCACCGTGGCTACCAAACTGTGGGCAAGACAGCAGAACAGCTCTTTTCCCTTAAATTTTCTGGGCCCCTCTTTCCATCAATGCAGGTGAAAATACTACATATTAACACAGTTTATCCATCTTCGGTGAAAGGGATATAGTACTGTAACTATAAATTCACTCAGCATAGCTGACTGTGGGTAAGGGGAATTGTCTTGCCATTTTTTGTCTCTCAGAGCTTACTTCCTTGAAAAGAGGCAAGTCTGGATAAAACCTTGGTAAGCAGCAAATAAAAAAACCTTTTCTTTTTCCTTTCTGTATAGTTGGATAAGTTTCAGTGATCATTGCTCTTTCTTTTCTTTATACTTTTAATATTTTTTAGGAAAGACCGTAGCCTAATGTCCTCTGGGGATGTTGGGAATATTCAGAAAGGTAAAGATTTCTGATATTCATTGAATAAGATGATGTACTTCAGCTTGGACTTTATGTTTGACCAGAAGTACTTTTTTATTGCTTATAATAGTCTATAAATTCTCCTCTTTCCAAACCTTGGAATCTTTAAGGTTTCTTTTTCAGGTTTTGGTTTTGGTTTTTTTTTTTGTTTGTTTGTTTTCTTAAGCTCTGGGCCTTTAAATTTCCAAAGTGTTCAGACATTGTAGTCAGTGCAATGAAAGTTCAGTTGTCACTTCCCACATGCCATCGTAAGTTTCCAGACATATAACATCAATTTCTGATTCAAGCTGTTTATGGTCTAGTTCAGATACAACAAAGATGCCTTGTAGGGAACAATAGAAAGAACCAAGGACATAGCAAGATACGTATCAAAACATCTTTAATTCATTTTTGAGTGAAAAGTCTGAGTAGAGGCAAGCAAAAGTTGTAGTAGTAATAAAGCTGAGGACAACAACAGGTAGGATTTGGGATTAGAGAGGAGGGCTAGTAGGTCAACATCTGATTAGCAAGAAAACCTCTAACAGCTCTGGTGTTCATTCAAAGAGCTCATAAAACTGAATGCAGACAGTGGACCTGATCTAGGAAATGCATAAGGACATAAAGACCTGTCTGCTGCCCAGCAATGCTTCTGAGCAAAGCCTGAGGAAGTGCAGTTTTCTCAGGCACCATGGCATCTTGCTCAACTCAGCTGCCAAGCAGACAAAATGATGTTAAAGTTAAGTGGTGTCTGTTTGCGTAAATGAAAAGCTGCACGGCAGGGTGCACCCCCAACTTATGTAATGCTTTTTTTAGCTTTATTCCTCTTAAACTTTGCTCTTGCATACTGAAACCTTGTCAGCCACCTGACCATACAGCCACATGGAATATTCAGAGTTGCAGTGGAGACTGCTTACATCTCCTTGCTGCTACACACATGGTGCCTTTTCCTTGGAGCAGGGGAACTTCATACATTTTACAGTATAAAGCTAGACAGCAATGCTATGTTTGTTGATTCAATTTCTCACTCTCTATGTCTGTATTTTTCCATCCAAAATACTGTTTCATTTTCACATGCTTGTATTGCTAGCACTTTGTTGAAGCTTGACCTATAATCAGCCTACCAGCAAAAAATGGTATGTTGTTCCACTACAGGTGTCACAATAAAAGACAAGACAAATTAAGGGCTACATTAAAATCCAGTGAACCAAATCAGTTCACCATTATCTCATAATTACCATAGTTGTGAGCTTCTTTCTGTGATGAGCTAGTGATTGAATCATGGCAAATAAGTATTTTTGCGTGATAGTGTTTGAATAATCTGGTTTATTTGATAAAATGGGGACACTACTGTTGATATATTAATATAAAAAGCTTGTAAAATGCAATGTTGCCCCAAATACAGTGCTATACACAAATCAGAAAATTTCTTGGAGAAAATCCATTTTGAATTTTTGTCAATTTCTTATAGAGGAGAGAGGGGTCATAAGAATGTGTGCAGCAGCCTGTGCTTGGCAAAATTTCATGACGTTATGGGAGCAACATCAGGCAGAAAGGAGGACTGAGCACGAACCCATCATACCTTATATGTAAATACTTAGGGATTTTTTAAAAAGCCCTAAACAAACTTTTCTTCTGCCACAGTTAAAGAGTAAAGGACAAGACCGGTGCCAGGGCTTTTTCACACTGTCACCCACAGGTGTGTTGACATGGTCCTGTTTCCCTAAAAACTGAGGGAGATTTTGTTTAGATTGTAGTTCAAGGACAGGAAAAAATTGAAATGGCCAAAGCTTTAGTAAAACAAAGCTTCTACTTTCCATTTAGTTTGACTGAAATCAATGCAACATCCTTGTGCTGAGAAGACTTTGACCATTGCTTGCGGGTGGCTGCGTTCTGCAAGCAAGTAGCACACGCCTTCCTCCGGTCAGTTGGGGATTTGCAGGAAGGTTGCTTGGTGTGTTCCTGCTGTGGACCTGTTGCAATGCTAATAGGTGCAGTTTAGGTGCACCTGGCAACTCAAAGCACAAGGTATGAGGGGCAGAGGGAGACCACTAAGGCTGAGAAACCTGGAAGGCTTTTTTTAGCGGTGTTACCAGTGACCTCTTGTGGCTCAGGTACTGCAATGCCATGAGAATATTTCGCTTGGGCTAGGGTGGGAGACTGACGAGAACAGACAGCATCGCAGCTTTCTCACCTGTTGCCCTGCATGTGTTGTTGCCCAGTTGCCCCACCATGGACTTCCCTCCAGCAGCAATGTATGAATTGTCAACCTGCAAGTAGATGGAATCTCTCCTTTGAAGCCTTGTCTAAGAAAAAGGACAAGCTACATGGGAGATCATGGCTTTTTATAAGCTGCTAAAATCTTGACTGTGAGCAAAGAGGTTGTCATCAAGTAGGGAATCTGGGATCAAATGTGGAAGAGCTGGGGGTAAAAAGGAAGTCGGCTCTTTTCCCTTTCACATTGTCAGAGGTAAAGGGTGAAAAAAACTGGATACTTTGTTTTAGCTTATCTTTCTTCATAACTTCCAAGCAGCCAGCTATTACAGTATTAGCCCTCTTAATACATGTTGCTCAGACCACTGTTCTGTCTGTTGATAGCATGCCTGTAAATCGAGTCTCCTGGGTCCTTCATATTTCCTCTTACCAACAAGTGTCACACATTACACGGCTTACTGTAGTAACACAGGGAATATGAACCATTTATGTTTGTGTGGTCCCGCTTTCCACCTGCGAAACGTATGATCCACTGGCAACATCTGGCTGTCCCTAAGCCAGCTTTTTGCAAAAATTGTATGTATTTTTTACAAAAGTTACATGGCTGTAATACAATTTTAACTAAACAACCTAGAATGATAGAGAGTAGCAGACACAGAACAAGAAGTGAGAAAAAGCTCTCCTTTTTCTTACAAGGAAATGTCACATTCTGCACTGTGCATCTCTGGTGTGTCCCATACAGATATCAACCATGACCAGTTGTCATTGTCAGTAGACAGACAGGTGTGCATTAAACATACTAGAAGTATGTAAGTTTTTCTGCTGATCTCAGGATGTTTAGAAAAGCAGCTGTTGTAGTCCTACCGCTTTCGGACTAACAGATATGTCGACTGAATTTTGGAGCAGTTGACTTCCAGATTACAGCTATCTAGTAAAAACTGTCCTCCCCATATACTCCTTAATAGAAGGAAAGCAAGCTCTTCTTGCTGCTTCATAGAGAAAAGTTTCCTCTGTTTTTCTCTTCTGCTCAGAGACTTTGGACCAGCTCCCAAAGCACTGGGGAGTGGTGAGGAGGCATGAACAAGGTCTGAAAAATCTGGGCAAAAGAGCATATTAAAAGGCTTTATGAGCATCGCGAACTTGAAAAACAGGCAAAACAACTGATTGACTCAGAGGTGGTTTGATCTGCCAGAAAGGAGCTCAGAAGTAAGCATGCCATAGGTACCTCTGACATCTGATCTGATTTCTGGAGGCATTGTCAAAAGAATCACAGAGCTGCCTGAACTCTTCAGTATTTTTTATATCCCAAAAGACAGAGTAAAGGATGACAGACTTCCACATGATAGAATTAAAGGAATTCTATCAAATTTGAAGAAATCAAGGCCATCTAAGTAACCTTTCAACATGCTCAGACATACAGAGACTAGTGTAGTAACTGTATCAGTCTCTTAGAGGAATGCCACAGAAACATTCCTAGACAAACCCCAGCACAAGTGGGTTGCTAAATTGTTGCTTCATGTTTTATTAGCATTTTCTAAATCCTCCAGACTTTACTGAGATTTTCTCGACTTGCCATAGTTTTATGACACTTTAGGTATGACTAAGAAAACTTGAAAGGAATGAACTTTAGATTTTTCCCATATCATGGATTGATCATGAAGAGGATGGGAAAGCCTGCAGACATTTCTCAACTCACCTCACCACAGATAACCTAGATATGAGGTAAATTAAGTTGACTCAGAGATTAAATGAGCCTGGCAACACATGGGGCAAGGCAGTGTGGTTACTATCCCTTTTGACAAAATGGTAAGTAATATTTCTGGTGGCAAGCAAGTCAGGTCAGTGAGTTGTGATATTGACCTGCCAGGTAAATGGAAAAGCACCTTTCATGTGCAGTTGTTAAAAGTACTGTTGAAATAAAAGATCTGAAGATAGCTTTGACTATATTCCCTGAATCAAACAAAGAGGAAATGTCCACCAGATTAAAACATCTGCACAATGTGGCAGACTTAAAGAAGGATGCAACTGGTATCTGAACTTTGCTCAAATATCTTACTCTGGACTTTTTTGATAAGCGAGGAAGGGCTGGTATTTTGCTAAGCTGGAAGGGCTGACATTACTGATGCTGATATGTGCTTTCTGAAAAGTTGCAGAACAGCTGCACCCCAAAGTGGAGCAACAGATAAAAGCAAAATTGATACTAGAAATCACTGAGTCATGTAATACTCTGTGGGATAGCCACAGGTGTCATTTCAAAATGGTATGGGGAAATTTGCCTTAAGATTGTAGGGAATTCAGGTCACTTCAGAGTCCCAAGGATGTATGTCCCAAGCACTTATTAAATGACACAAAATATCATTTTGTATTGCTGGGTTTCACAAAAGAACTCTAGGGGCCATCTGTGCCCAAATCAGGAGCCTGCTTCTCACATCCAAATCAGACAGCATGCTCAGGTGATGGTATTCCTTCAATTGGTCACTGGAAGAGTTGCTTGAGACATTTAGAAGTTTCTACACAATGAGACATAAAAAACTGTCTCAACTATTAACCTTCAGGCATGTGCTAGCTTGCTTGAGGATGACATCCCTAGGACACCTGGTGAGGGAATGGAAAAACTGATACAAATTTTCCCAAAAATATAGAAGCTTTCATTCTTTTACAGAGACAACAGAAAATGAAGAAAAAATAAAAATAGACAAAGAAAACTGCTAAAGCACACTTAAATTGCATGTTATGCCTTAAATAGGGTTCTTAGCTTAGAACCAGTTTAGCTTTAAAAAAATGACTGCGGTGGAAATACAAACCCAGAGTAGGACTGCAAGCTGTACTAATCTAGAAGAAAGGGCAAAAACATATTGTTAAAAATTAGCAGAAAAGTGGACATGAAAAAGTAGTAATCTATCACCATAGCAAAAGACCATCTCATAGTAGAATGGTCCTTGGAAACAGTAGTTTTGCCCCTGAGGATTTATTTTTATATTAGTATGAAAATGTTCCAAGGAACTGGTAAAATACAGTCAGGTATAAAAAAGCCACTTATCAAGTACGACTAAGAGATATTTGGTCTTGCAGCCTTGCACACCAGGAAGTGGGATATAGAAAGTTTTGGGGTGTTTTAGTTTGTTTGGCTTTTGGTGGTGGTGTTTTGTTTTTTTTTTTTTCCCACCAAAGACACTCACTCTTTTCTCATTTCACTTCTGATTTCTTTTACAGCAGATCAGCCAAATTGTATCACAAAGTCTGGTTGCTTAGGTTGCAACAGGTTCTCCAACATCTGTGGAGAAGCACTACATAAAGTGAGCTTGTAGTCCTGGCTTTGCAGTGATATTACTAACTCTTTTTTCTTTTTTTTTTTTTCTTTTTTTTTTTCCTGCTAGAAATCAATATATAATTTAGTGAAAACAGAATAAAGTCTCATTTGTGCTTCCACAAAAATCCCAGCCCAACAACAAAAAAAATTGCAAATTTTCCCTCGTAGGGAATTAATTTTATAGAGCAATTACAGCCTGACAAAAATCATAATTCCCTATTCTGTAATGGTATCATCTTTATTTCTTCTTCCTAGGTGAATAACTTTGAATGTGCCTTTCTTAAAAAACACTTTATTTGAATAGATCCTCGTAAATAATAAACTGCATCACTATTTACCGTTTCACAAGTTTAGTATTATACCCACAGATCTGGACAATGGCAATTACAAATTTTGATATAATTGATGTGTTACATTATTTTCAGCATTTAACAGATCTTTGCCAAAACAAGCCTTTCTTTGAGATGTGAGATAGTAGGCATACCTTGTATTATAACTGCATTTGAGTATCACATCCATTGTATGAAAATACAACTACCAATTTCTGAAAAATAGTAAGCTTCACAAATTGCACCATCAGACTACTGCTCTAGTTAGTTTTACACTGCTAGCCTTTCCTGATACATTCCATCATACCAAATCTCTGTGTGCTTACTGCAGCTGTGCTGCTTTTACTTCCTGTGTATCGACCCAACATTAGTATTCTTCTGTTTGCCTGGAATTTCCTAAAGTTCAGGGTTATTTTCCAGCTTTATACTTACTCTTAACATTGGTTAATAGCCTTTCATACTAAGGAACTGGAAAATATTTCACTGTGTTATATATTAATAGCTGATATTAGTGAATGATAATATTCATACTATCCTTCCTTTATTAACTCTCCTGGTCTTCCTGCATTTTGGGTTGTGCTTACTCTAAGATGGCCAACCTTGATATGGTTCCTTGGAACAATTCGTATTGGCCATGGCCTACTTCCTTTCTTTAAAGGCCTCTGGATGAGTATATAAATATTGACATGACCTTAAGAGAAGTACAGCAGACAGCAATGTTTTTTCTAGACCTGTGGTGAAGCACAGTGGTGTGTTACATCCTGTGAAGGCGATGTCTGAGTGTATGATCCTGACTGAAGGTAAGCAGAAAAGTGTATGTATGGCCTCCCCTTACAAGATTTTTGACACTTGAAAAAAACCACCCAAACCCTCCTTTTCACTTAGTCGCATTGCAATCTCTACTTATCCACTCTAGCGCAGAACTGAACATGGTAACTGTCTGCTGCATTAGGACTGTGTCATAATAAAATTAAGGTAACTGAGAATGCAGTGACTTGTCTTGCCCCCAGATTATCTCTGTTCTGCCTTTCAAACTCGAGAATTAAGTCATCTTTTCAAGGAATTAGTAGAAAGCCAAGAAATTAAATTGGCAGAAAATGGATGGAATATCCCACTTGATCAGTTTTAGGTCACCTGCCCTGTCTGTTCCTCCCTGCAGGTGGGACCCCTTTACGCTTTCCCATTTCCAACCCTCCAATGGGCAAATGATGAAAATTTCCTGACCTTGGTTCTTCTAGCAATAAGGATAAACAAGGGCCTCTCTGCACACTATTCCTTGGTATAATCAGGTCTTATTACTGCAAGATGAAACAGTTCTGAACAATGTGCTGTTAATTTCAGAGTTTAGTTAGAAAAGGCCCAGCTAAGAAAGTAAAATTGTAAAACAGAAAATTGGTTTGTTTTACCTCAAACCAGGACATTCCACCCCTTATTCCATACCATTTGCATCATGTTCAGATTATTATATCTTCTTATCCAGCAAACATATGTATACATATGTATACATATATCCCTTATTTATGATGTGTCTTTATACATGAAAGTTCATTGAGTTCATATAGTTCATAATTGCAGGTTTTCCTCATAGCAGACTCTCAGGGTAGAAAAGATCATGTGGCATTCATTGTGGTCTATATCCACAGGTAGCATGTCCACAGGAAGAGCTTGCTGGACATCACTGAAGTTTTACCTCAAACAAGGACAGGGAACCACTTAGTTCATTACCAAAGTCCACTTGACATGTTAAGAAAAGTGATGCATTTGGGTCTACCAAACCTGTGTGATCAATTTTCAGACCACAGTATGGAGGAAATCACTAGTTTACATAATTTTATTTAAAATTAAAATGATTGATCAAATAATAAAGCTCTGATATATAGGAGCAAATATCAGTAGTACTTTAATATACCAGAGTTCAGGTCAAGTTGTCTTTCAACAAAAGTGGGAAGTACTTCAGAATCAATCAATGCTTAGCAGCTTTTAATTACTTTGTAAAGAGCAAAATTTTTCAACTTGTGTCATAATATGTGATGTATTAAGCAGATTTTTTCAACTCATGTCTCAAAGTATTGTTACAGGTATGTAAAAATACCAAACAGAAAAGTAGTTTTAAATTCTTCCATGTGAGACTCACATTAACCCTCCTGAATTAAAGTCAAAGCAAATGCTTCCCGGAAACCTGAAACAGACTTCTGACAAATGATAATTTAAGAAAGATCTCAAATTGTAGATATGTGTGCATTTTATTTATATAACCAGGTGAGAGTAATTTCAGGCTGCCTGTATGGATTTAGCTAAAAATAATGCTATTCTGTTTGTGTGCAACTCCTTAAATACTAGGTCTTCCTACTGTGTATGCGAAGTGATGCTATATTGAGCTCTTACCTTTTCACATCTGAGATGAGTTTTCACTAACACAAAGGTCATCAAAAATATTAGATTTATAAAGTCTATATGCTAGGTTTAGTTTTTTAATTTTTTTCCTTTAACTTTCAAGAGACTTTTAATTGTTGAAGGAAATCTGGCCACTGAGATAAGGGCTACCAAGCTCTTCAGCTGGTCATCTAGTTTGAACAACAGGAAAACTAAGACTAGCAGAAGTGTATCAAACCTTGGTTTAAGTACTAAACTGAAATGCAAAAATAGCAGCACATAGACAAGTAGGCAACTGGTGGGACCACAAAAAGTGCAAAGCTAGACCTCAGCCAATTAACAGCCAGTAGCTCATAAAACTCCAAACTGGAGTTACCCTAAAATGTATGAGTAAAACTGAAATCTTTAAAGTGGCAAGAAAACTACTGAAGCTGTCTGGTATAGCCTGGCTTTGGATAAAACTCAACAGAAATTACTCGTTTAACATTTTTTGTCAATAACAAGGATGTTGGGATTGAGTGTACCCCCAGCAAGTTTGCTGCCAACACCAAGCTGTGTGGTGTGGTCGACATGCTGGACAGAAGGGATGCTATCCAGAGCGACCTGGACAGGCTTGAGGTGGGCCCCTGCAAACATCATGAAATTCAAACATCATGAAATTCAAACAAGCAAAGTGCAAGATCCTGTGCATGTGTCAGGGGAATCCCATACACAAAGACTGGGCAGAGAATGGTCTAAGAACAGCCCTGAGGAGAAGGACCTGGGGATGTTGGTGGCTGAGAAGCTCAACATGAGCTAGCAAAGTGCGCTTATAGCACAGAAAGCCAACTGCATCCATGGCTGCATGAAAAAAAGCATAGCCAGTGGGCCAAAGTAGAGGGAGATTATTCTGCTCTCATGAGACCTCACTTAGAATACTGTGTTAAGCTCTGGAGTCCCCAACATAAGAAGGACATGGACCTGTTGGAGTGAGTCCAGAGGAGGGCCACAAAGATAATCAGAGGCCTGGAGCACCTCTCCTATGAGGACAGGCTGAGATGGTTGGGGTTTTTCAGTCTGAAGAGAAGTCTCCCAAGAAGACCACATAGCAGCCTTACAGTACCTAAAAGGGACCTATAGGAGAAATGGGAAAGAACTTTCTATCAGGGAGTGTAGCCATAAAATAAGGGGTAATGTTTTTAAATTGAAAGAGAGGAGATTTAGATTAGGAAAAAATTCTTTACTGTGAGGGTGGTGAGGCACTGGAACAGGTTGCCCAGAGAAGTTGTGGATACCCCATCCCTGGAGGTTTTCAAGGCCAGGCTGGATGTGGCTTTGAAGAACCTGCTGTAACAAAATGGGTCCCTGCCTATGGCAGAGATCGGATTAGACAAATCTTCAAGGTCCCCTCCACCTCTAATCATTCTTTGATTTTTTGATCTTGTCGTAACTACTGAAGTAATAAAGTATTTTCAGTGCTAATTGGAAGAAGCATGTAAACTGTTCATCTCCAGAAATCTTCCTACTGATGAGAACATATTTGCAGTGGTTGGGCCTCTGCAGTGGTTCATGCTTTTGAATTATTCTTGTCTGACTAGAGAGCATTCTATAGTCTTTCATCAACACAAATCAGGAGAACAAAAATAGATTTGAGCTGAATTTAAAGAAAGAGGTCTTCCACTTCCCATGAGTCTTTATTGTTTTCCAGAGACTTGCTTCAGACCTTCAAATCAGAAACATGATTGTAATAAGCTTTTAAATTTTTTTGCTTGTGTGTACTTTATGTCTTCACACCTGTTTTATGTTAAATTTCACTGAAGTCCTTTAAATGAAGAGTCAGTTTTTGGAGAGGAGAGGAGGACAAAATATGAATTTTCTTGCTAAGAAACAGCACAAATTCCAAACAATTCATCTCTATAAGAAAAGGCTCCCACGTGATGGTGCAGAACAGACACAGATTCTCTAATGTGTGCTTCAGGATTTCAGTGAAATTCTAACTCTGAAGGGAACAGGGTAAATGACAGATCTTTCCTGCATAAACTTCATCCACACGGAACAGCTGAGCACTGGTACCCTGCCCAGGTTTATGCAGTTCTACATGCACTAAAAAACCTCCATCTAAATGACTGCCATCTTTGCAACAACATCCCTCAGCCTCTGACCTCAGGAGTTACTCACAACCACAGGAAGTTGCCTCTGCTTCTGTAACTAAGAGAATACTGGTCTACGCTGATTTTTCCAGTGCTCATGGATCAGTTGAAGACTGTCTCACAGAAATACCTCTTCCAGCAGAGTTCTCTGGTGTGCTATAAACATGCTCTACAGAGCCAAAGGAAAGCCACTAAGCGTGGCAGAAGGATAAAGCAGTGATGCAGTTTTCTCAGAGGGTGCAGACTGGACACATCACCCTAAGCATCAATTATCAACTGGGAAACAGCAAGCATCCAGAAAATGGGTAAAGTAAATCCACTTTCTTTTATTGTTTAACTTTAAAAAAAAAAAAAACTAACCAGCTGTTGCCTTTTTATTTGTTTAGCAAATGAGGATATTAATTTGTATCAAATTAATTTGATATCAAGTTTCTTTTGAAGAATCCTGTTTTCAAGTTCTTCAAACCTTTTCCACTTGTTTCTGTCTCCTGTACAGTATGACTAGCATTGCCTCAGAGCACTTTTTGTAACTTCAGCTTACGTCTGTCTCAAGAAGCAGCAAGTGGATGACCTGTTACTTTTCACTCTGCTCTGTTTTCCATTTCAATGGCTTCATTAAAAGGTGGCAAGAGCTGAAAATAAATCTTTAATTCAATAATGTATACTGCACACTCAAACACCTGACTTTGTAACACATAACTGAAATGGTAACAAAGCCAGGCTAACTTACTCTCAGCAATTTTTTCAGGCCCTTGATATGACACTCAAACACAAGAAACATGATGCCATCTTCAGAAATTAGGATTCAGGAAGCAGGAAAGGTTTTAAGTTGGACTGTGTGTTTGAAAATGGACCACTGACTTTAAACATTTAATGCAACTGTACTTGTTACCTGTTTTAGGCAAATTACATTCCAAATTACAGGTGACAGGACACGTATAAGAGCTGAATTTAGTAATGCGGCTTTTGTCTTAGTAAAACAGTGTAGTGACTTGAAGATTATCCACACTGACTAAGAACTATACTAAAGACAGTTGAAGAAATACACCATTTTAATTTTTAGAAACCAGGGATTAAGCACTGGATTTTTGATGAAGCAGACAGAAAACTTACTGGTATATTTTGAAAAAGCCTCAAATAAATTAGAACATTTTCTGTCCCCTAGCAGCACGGCACTTCTAACTGTAACAAACCTGACTTTCAACAAAAAGGCACACACAGAATTCAATCAGAGGAACACAACAGAGAATATACTTCAATGTGCAGTTAGGAGACAGCATGAGCTTGACAACCTTCATTTTGCTGCTGTTCATAAAAACCTTTTTTTCTTATTGTTACCAACATGAATGCAGCTGTCCTTGGAAAGAGTATTCAATTTATCCAAAAGCCTGTAGTGGGATACACATTGTAGAGAAGGGGAATAACTAGGCTTGCATAACTAGTAAGATACTGTATCATCTTACTCCAGCTACAGGATTTTTGCTGGTTTTTTTTTTTTTTCAGTTTTTAAATCAAAACTTAACGGCTAGAGTTAGGCAAAAAGTAATTTATTGCCTGCAAGTTTTCACAGTGATTTGTATTCCACAAGAGGAGTAGACAGTTGCATAAGGAAAAACAAAGTTGAGGGGGAAGCAGTAATTTTGATCCTAGAAACAAGTTACAGCATTAGCTAGTTGCCTTGTGTTGTAAACAGGCCTCCTTCAGGACACTCCAGTAAGGACTTCAGAGGCAGTCTCTGGACCCAGCTTGGGCTTGTCGCCGTTCTTCCCTTGCAGCACCTAGATCTGTCTGCAGAAGAACACAGGGTCTTCAGGCAGCAGCTAGTTCCACAGATGTGAAAACAACATTACATTTTTAAATCAAATGCTGCAATTAACTTCTAGTGTATTGAATGTGTGGCAGCAGAAGGCACTGCATAGATCCTTATGAATACAAATTCTGCCACCGAAGCTTGATAGAGAAATCGATGACTTGGAAGAGCCAGTCTCTCCACATCCTGTGACACTGAGTAATTTTAACCTTGTGGGCTTCATTTATGCAGGAAAAAGATTAATGCAACAGATATATGAACATTAATGCTTCTCTAGCCTCTAACGACAAGTCTTTTTTTGCTTGCATCGTGAAATTGCATCATGTTAGTCAACAGCATGGATGAAGCTTGGCTGTGATGAAAGTCTGAACTAGTTAAAATAGCTGGCTGATAAAATGAGAAGCAGGACAGTTTCTGTCATTTTAAGTCCTGTTCAACAACTGTTCTAATGAAAGCTAGAAAGAAAAACTTGGTGGCTTTGATTTTACTTTCTTCCCCTTCAGGATCTTCAGGTTCACACAAGATAAAACATCACTGTTCAGTTGACCACAGTAGGGTTAAAACATTTGTTGTATGGTTTTAACACTTATACAATTATTTGCACAATGCCTGGATTTTACACAGTTCTGGTCAATCAAGTGCTGCATTCTTNGAGTACTTATATTTTACCTCTGCAGGGAAGCTTGAAAGTGGCTCAATTTATTCTTCAGTTCTCTTTAATTCACAGGAAGAAGTAATACATTTTTTAAATGTTTATTCAGTTTCAGATATCTCTTCTAAAGANTGGTAGGCGCTCATTTAACAAGCTTTACCTGTATCTATTTCTTTCCAGATAAGAAAAGTATAAAAAATCTGGTTCAATGAAATTTTAAAAGTGGGATATCAGAGTGCTCTAGACTTATTTTAATCTCTAAAACACTTAGTTTGATTTTTATCCCCAGTCTTTCACAAGAGCTTTTCATTTATCCCCAATCTTTCACAAGAGCTTTTGAGTTATCCCCAATGTTTCAC
>VZRU01006847.1:0-36220 GCA_013398155.1 Pedionomus torquatus | reverse complement strand
ACACAGATGATAGAACATGCCTGTTTAGGAAAGTTTGATAAAAATTAAAAAGAAAAAAAATATATAAAGGTATCATAGAATATTAAATTGAGAAGGGAACTAACTCCTTTTGTTTTCTTTCTTTTTTAACAGTTGGACAGACAGAACATTCCAGTGTAACTTTGAAGGAAGATACTGGAACTATGGAGACAAGTCCATCTGACTCAAGCACCAAGGATGGTGTAGATACTGAGAAGGAGGATGCTCATACAGTTAAACAATTGCCGTCTTTGGAAGAAGATGCAGAAGACCATGCATCTGAGCCACAGTCTTATGATCTGGGTTTTAAAAGGGTTTTTAAATTTGTTGGGTTCAGATTCACAGTAAAGAAGGAAAAGACGGGAAAATCAGAACCAGTTCAACTGCTTACTGCAAAGAAAGATACACAAGTCTCTGAAGGAGCTGATGATCAGAAGGAAGTCAGCTCAGAAGAAGTAGTGATGCCTGAGGATACACTCTCAGCAGAAGATGATACCAAAGACATACCAAAAAATGAAAAAACAGAAGATGAGTCTCCTAAAACACCAGAAGCAAATGAGATTTGTTCTCAGTCAACTGCCTTAGCCACTGAAACTGCATCGCCATTAAGAAAATTTTTTACTCAGGGATGGACTGGATTTAGAAAAAAGAAGAGTTTTAGGAAGCCTAAAGAAGATGAACTACCATCTCCTACAAATGAGGAGCAGCAAGAAAAAGAGGGGGACACATTAACAACTGAAACCAATGAAAAGGAGGAGAAATCTGAGTTTGAGAAGCAAGATGAAGAAAAGAATGTGACCGCAGTAACTATTGAAGCACATGAGAAGGAGCAAACTGAAGGTGAAAAGCAGGAGTCAAAAAAGACTGTGGCAGCCATAGGAGTTGAGGCATATGAGAAAGAAGAGCTATTCAAGCATGATGAGCAGGGACAAAAAGAGGATGTAGCAGCAGCAGATGATAAAGAAAGTGCAAAGGAGAAAAAAGCTGAAGAAGATGATCAAGAAAGGAAACTGGTTGAAGTCTCAGAGAGTCTTGGTAAAACCGAAGAAAAAACTGAAGGAGGAGAGAAAGAAAGTGAGGTGACAGAAAAAACACTAAAAACAGGGTCAGCGGTACCTGTTGTCACTGACAGTGTAACTGGAGAACTGAAAACGTCCTCAGAAATCCTACCTGTGGGAGAAAAAACAGAGTTAACTGGAGTCAAGTGTGAAATAGAGGACAGAACTGAAATACCCTCTGAAGAGAAACTTGAAGCAGGATCTTCGGCAATTGAAATTTCCAGTGAGCAGCTTAAAACATCTGAAGGAATAGAAGGAAATAAACCTGCTCCACCAGAGAAAGAAACAATTGATGGAAAAACAGAGGAAGCAGAATTGAAAGTTTCACCCACATCAGGAGACATCACTGGAAATTTGGACACACAAGGAGAAGCTCAAGATAGAACCACAGAGAAGAAAGAAAGCAAGGAACAAGAGACAAAACTGACTCTGGGTGCTCCTGGACTGAAGTCCTTTTCTACTTCAGTTGACACAGAGGATGATCAGCAGTCAATCAAACCCACTGATGAAGGCCTACAAGGAAAAACTGGCGCAGTTATGACTGATACTATCAAACCTAGTGAAGTAACCACAGAAACAACTCCTGAAGAGGCAACAGGAAAGAAGCCCCCAGAAGGTCTCACAAATGAAGCTGAACTGCTGTCTTCTCAAGAAAAAACTAAACTACAAGGCAGTCCCTTAAAGAAACTCTTTACAGGTACTGGATTGAAAAAACTGTCTGGAAAGAAGCATAAAAGCAAAAGAGAAGAATCTAAGTTAGGGGAACAGGGTGAACCAATTCAGCACTTATCAGATTCCCCAGATAGCCTGGAGGAACAAAAGGGGGAGAGCTCTGCTTCTTCTCCTGAGGAGACGACCGAAATTCCTTCTTTGGAAAAATCTGTAGACCCAATGCAGGTCACTGAAAATGAAGATGCTGCAATTTCAGATGTGGAGCGAAAAAGAGAAAGTGTAACACCCTGGGCATCATTTAAGAAGATGGTGACTCCCAAGAAACGTGTCAGAAGACCTTCTGAAAGTGATAAAGAGGAAGAAATTGATAAGACAAAGAGTGCTGCAGTGTCTGCAGCTGAAAATGTTATTGATGAAAATCAGGAAGAATTAAAAGAAAATGGGATGGACCAGAAATCAGAGAAAGCTCCAGAAGAGCCCAAAAGAAAGGTTGACACCTCTGTGTCCTGGGAAGCTTTTATATGTGTAGGCTCTTCAAAGAAAAGAGCCAGGAAATCATCATCATCTGATGAAGAAACTGAACATAAGCTTAGTCAAGAAAGCCAAAAAGTAGAAGAATCTGGACAGAGCAAAGAAACAGCAACAGATGCAATTCTTACTAGCTCTCAGGAGAGTGATCAAGGGCAAGGGAATTCTTCCCCAGAACAAGCTGGAAGCCCATCTGAAGGTGAAGGTATTTCAACATGGGAATCGTTTAAAAGGTTAGTCACTCCAAGAAGGAAATCCAAAACCAGAATGGAAGAGAGAACTGAAGACTCTGTTGTGGGATCTAGCCTGGAGCACTCAACATCAGATGGTGAGCCTGGAAAAGATGAATCATGGGTTCCATTCAGAAAACTGATGCCTGGCCGTAGGAAGAAAAAGTCAGATGGGAAACCAGAACCAGCTCATCTTAAGCAAGCAAGAGAAGACATGGCAGAAACAAATGAAGAAGATTCAGATATTCCAGCTGTTGTTCCTTTATCTGAATACGAAGCAGCAGAGCAGGAAAAAATTGAAGCCCAACAAGCAAAAGATGCTGAAGCAATGAGAGAGCGAACCTCAGAGGAAGAGAGAGGAGAAAAATTAGAGGAGACCCTAAGAATCGAGCAAGGACATGAAGGGCTGGTACATGCTGTTACTGTTACCGTTGTGGAAGGGGAAAGGGCAGTTACCAGTATTGAAGAAAGGTCACCATCTTGGATATCTGCTGCTCTGACAGAGTGCATTGAGCAGGCAAAAGAAGAGGAGGAGAAAGAAACTGAGAAAATACTGGAATCAGATGTTATTGTGGAAGAAGCAGTGGTAGCTGCGAAGACAGTGCCAGAGACAAGAAAGGATATAAGTGATGACACCACAGCAAGCGAGCTAGAGCTAACTTCAGAAGCAGTGACAGCTCTGGAGGAGAAACCAGAAGCTTCTGGTGCTGAGGAAACAATGGAAGTGTCCCTTGCTGAGGAGACAACTGAGATGGTTTCTGCTGTTTCACAGTTGTTAGAAACCCCTGATACTACAGAGGAAGTTACACCCGTACAAGAAGTAGAGGCCACTGAACAAAATTTGAAAGAATTAGACAAACAGACACAAAAAGTTCTTCACGAGGTTGCAGAAAGAGTGAAGTCTGCAGATGTAGCCCAGCTGGTTAGTGAAAGAACCATGACAGCAGCTGTAATTACAACAGTGCAAGGAATTGAATCAGAAGTAAAAGATGATGCAAAAAATGGGAAAGTTGTTGGTCAGGAAACTGTTTTGCTTGAACAGCCCATGAAAAAAGAAGAATACAAGGAGGAGGATGATCTCCAGGCCCTGGGAGGTGCAGGTAGCATTCAGGGCCAAACTGGAGTTGAAGAGTGTGTTCTACAGGAAGGTTCAGAGAAAAGTGAAATATCTGCTACAACAAAAGAAAGCACAGAAGTGTGTGAAAATGTAGATGTACTGAAAGATGAAAGCCAGTGGCAGGCATGTGAAGAACCAGTTGTAGAGGATCATGAAGAAATGTTTGCAGTTCAGAGGACAGTAGAGGAACCTTCACCACAAGACAAAGACTTTCACATTACCAAAGCAGTCACTCCCAAAGAAGAGCCATTTGCAAAGCAGGAGCCTTCAGAACAAGAGAAACTGGCCGTAGCAGATTTGACAGCAGATGAGAGAAGAGATGAATGTATTCCAGAAGTGCAGACTGCAGTAAGTATTGCATATATCATTCCTCTTTCAAACAACAACCAAAAAAATAAAAACAGCAAGTATTTATTTCATTTAGAACCAGGTTGTGGTAACGTTATAGTCAAGGACCTTCTTTGTGCAGCCTGAGGCAACTGAAGTTTTTTTCCAGATGGATGTCGAGAAGCGGCATCCACTGAGGTTTGTATGTGGAGTGAGGTAGATGTAATTCCTGCAGAAATGGGGTGGGAGATGGTGTGTGTGGATCTGAAGGTACTGAAACAATTGCTATTAGGGCTGCTGCACAGAGCAGTGTGACTGAAGATATTACATGAAAATATGCAATATATATGTGATCCATAAGTTACCATACGTAACAGATGGTGTCTTCAGTCATAGGCGGAGCTACAGTTGTAGCTGAGGTACTTCTGCAAAGAGGGGTAACGAAATGACACCCCTGTCTCCAGCTTTAAATATGCAGGATTTATTGTGGCTGTTGCTTTCCTACCTTCTTCCCTACCTCCCCACCATCTTCCTGGCCTAGTCTTTGTTTAAAGTGCTGTCAGTTGTCCCTTGGTTTAGACTGCCCTTTGTTTAATGAGCTGTGTGTCCTGAGAAACTGAACACAAGCTGGGATCTTGGTAATCTCAGTGTCATCACCTCACACTCTTCCCATTATCCTCCTCCTCCTGATTCTTTACCGAGAACACTCCTGGTTCCTCCGTGCTTGTACCCTTTATCACAGGTTTGTTGTAATTGTCCACAGGTGCAGGACAAGACAGAGGATGAAACTTCCATGTTGGGGCTTACAGCTGAAGAACCTGTGCACCTTGAAGAACAGGACAAAACCCTCACCATGAGACCAGAGTACACAGAAGCAACTGACACTGTGGTCCCTGTTAAACCTGAAAGACAAGATGAAATTCCTGACTTAGATGCACAAGAGCAAGCTTGTACTGAAGGAGTTCCCAGCAGGGCACCTGCCCTGAGAGAGGCAGAGGAAGATGATGCTGTGCTACTTGGAGTAAAAAGCACAGAATTCACTGTTACAGAGGTTCCTCTACAGAATGAGGTGAAAACCTCTGCCCTTTCTTTAGAAACAATTGGCTCAGAAGCAGTTGCAGATGCTGAGCAGGGTGCAAGAGACGGAGCTGACAGGCAAATTACAGGAAAAGATTCTGTGCCCATCATAGAGCCACAATGCAGAGAAAAAACAATTGAAACGCCCTCCCAGAGTGATGAAACTGAAGGTGGCAAAATGGAAAATGCTGTGCTTGAAACTGAAGCACACTTAGAGAGCGATAATGCTGTTACTGAGGCTCCCACACAGACTGAAGCAGACAGAGTATCTAATGTAGCATCAACATGCCCAGGTATCACTGAAAATGGAAGCACTGTCCTCACAGATATAAGTCCTAAGAAATGTGAACCAGTAAGTAGTTTAGCTGAAGAAGAGACTGTGAAAGAAAAACAAGATCTTGTAGAGACCTCCAACTGTCAAGACTTTCAGAAAGAAGATAACAAAAATGAGCAATCAATGGAAAGAGCCAAAGTATTTGAATCTGAAAAATGGGAAGCTGTGAGAGGTGATGAACATTCAACTGCTGTCCAGCAAGAGGAAGGCTCTGACGCAGCTTTCCTACAAGCTGAAAGCTTGGAGGCTTTGAAAGCACCTGTTCCTGTAGCAGCTGCAGTGCTTGAAGAGCAGCATGTCACAACAGAAACTGTAGCACCTGCAGACATGACAGCCGAAACTCTACAGCCCTTGGCAACCACACCAGAGCAAATGGCTTCTGAAGAGGTCCCGGTTACTACTGTTGTTTCTTCAGGCTGTGAGACTGCAGAGCTTGGTAGTGCAGAAGCACCTGAGCCTCAAGTAAGTCTAGCATCCATGAATGGAATATCAGAGGAGGAAGAGAGACCCCAGAGTACAGGGCAACCTGAACAAAATGGTCTTCCTCTAATTGATGGTCTGTCTCTCACCCACACGGAATTTGAGAAGGATGTTGTTCCGTCTGTTACTATAGAGTCTCAGAGTACAAAACTTGTATTGAATGCCATCCAGACGGCTGTTCACAAACTTGCAGAAACAGAAGAGTCAGCTGCCTTTGAGCCAGAGCAGTGCATTAAGTCCATAGAGAAAAGCCCATCAGATAAGAACATACCTGAACTACTAAAAAGTATGCAGGTGGATCATCAATTTCCAGTAAAAGAGAAAGAGCTATGGAGTAAAGAACAAGAGCTCCAGCAATCAGGAATAGTGAAAACTGCTACCTTAACAGAGTCTGCAGAAGTTCATGCAACTGTAGAAAAATCAAAAGATATGCTGTTAACTTCTGAGATGCTAAAAGATGGACAAAGTAAAAATTCTTTATCAATTGTGACTAGCCATGAAGATGTTTCAAGGGAAAGTATAAAACTACAGAAATCCACGCTGGAACTAAGTACTTCAGAGGATTCAACCAAAGACCCCCTAGACATACACCCACCAAAATTAAGGGAAAAAGAGGTTGGGCAGATTATGGAAATCCCAGACCAACATAAAGGTCAGCAAACATGCAGAGAAAGTGAGGGAGAACAACATCACCTACCACTGGAAGATGGGAAAACAGAGACATGGGAAGATGACAGTTGTCCAGAAGGAATATCTTGTGATAGTCCACAAAGTCAGAACTCAGTGGCTCCTGAGGCCTTGAATGTAAGTGACATTTTTAGCCAGCAGTTCTTTTCTTTTTCCAAAATATTTTTGAGGATCTGTAAAACTCCCGTGTGTCTATTTTATTTTATTTTATTCTAGTGAAATGCAGCTGCTCCAGTTTAACAAACAAGCCACAGATTTTATTTTATTTTATTTTTCTCACTTTACTGCCTCTTTCTCAGGCTACTCAACACTTTGGTTTTTTCTGTACAGCTACCTTCACTTGAATGGCCTTTGACTTGGCCTGTAGTTTAAGCTGATATTGCTGGGAGGTAGAAAAGGTGGTCTCCAGAGTACCTGGATGCACACTCATATGGCGCGTTTGATGTATGGGATTTAATCTGCAAATACGCTTCCTCTCTAACAAAGCTCCTCTTAAAATCCTAAAGGATGTGAATACTGCCTTCCGGGGTAAACCTGGAGTGCCTCATATATCAAAACTCTTTGCCCTTCAGTGAAATCTCAATCAGAAAGGATAGGTACAGTCTCTCCCTAGGATGCTTACTGCATTTGCTTAACTACATCGTGAGACCTTTATCTCTATCTTTGGGAACTGCTTGGGAAAATAAGATATGCTTGAAAGAGTAAGTTGTCATTAATAAAGCTTTTTTATGGTTGTCTTTCTTTCAGATGTGCTGAGCATCCATGTGGCATTTGAAGAGATGACAGTCTTAGAGAACTGACAATCCTGCAATAGAACCAGGAGCTTTATTCACTATGCTTTATTCTTGGATGTTAACATCTGCTCTCTTGAAGACCTCACCTTTTTTGTCATTTCTATTAAAAAACCAATGCCTTTAATGTTGGCTATATCCAACATGTATTCCATTTGAAGGTCATTTGCCTCTGCCCAAAATATATCATTTAGACTGGAGAGGCACAACTGAGTGAATGGACAGACCACTAAAATTTGTGCCACAGTTATTACTCTCCCCTCACTTAACGTGTGTCCTGTCTGTCCCATCTCCTTGAATCCCTTCACTCATGCCTGAATCCCCCTGCCTTCCTTCTGCAGTCTCCCTTATCCCCCACATCTTCTGTAGCTGCCTTGATTTGACCTACGAGTGGCTGTAGATGCTGCTCAACTTGTATGTGAGGGGGGAAAAGGAGGGCTGACTGATGAGAACAGTCGAGACTTCTGGCCAAGCAGGAGGTCTTTATCAAAGAGCAGGAACTGGATCACGCACAAATTCTTGAGCAAGATGCTCAAGGTTCTGCCTTTCAGTCCCATTCAGGTATCTCTACCCATCCAATTGCATTTGTGCAGGCCTGGTTTAGTCAGAAATTATGTCTACAGTGTAGCTTGAAAGGAAGTTGAGAATACCCTTCTTCTGTTGTTCCAGACTTCAGGTCTCAGGACTGGACTGTAATGTGTTGAATATTTATATGTATGTCTTAAACCCAGTTCTGATTTTAATGTAGAGCTATGATACTTCTGTACTATTTAGGCATACCCTTAAATGAATTTTTTTAGAGTAGTCTGGAGAGGAAATTAATACTGTTGGAGCGAAAATTGATAACATGTAGTTTCCTATTTATTGTTCAGGTTTTTCCCCTTGTAAAATCTCTCAAAAGCTTGGCTGTCTTGCTTTGAATATTTATATGTATAAACCCAGTTCTGATTTTAATGTAGAACTATGATATTTCTAAAGACAAAAGGAGAGCCCTGACCTGTGTCAGATCCACCAACCACTTCTACTTCCAGTCCTCTCTGGTTTCTGAGAACGGCCCAGACTTACCATTTCCCTGTTGTCTTGCTCATGTAGCAACCCCAGCGGTACCACAACTCCTTCCAAATCATTCAAATCACACCCCTCTTATTCCAGAATATGCTTATTGCTGGTCACTGCCCCATCCAACTTCAAGCCTTTACCCACACCGTCTAAGGTTCACCCTGCATACAATTTTCCTCCTTTCCCAATCCCTGCCTGAGCCTCTCTCCCACCACAGCATTCCTGAAATCCTCTCCACTCCTTCCCTGTCTTCACTCAGGGGGGAGTAGGAGGGGGAGGGTAAGGGCTTGGTGATGAATTCTGCCTGGCATTGCAAAAAGCTGATGGGGTGCTGAGATTTTAAGAACCTTCACATAAGGTGGATTGGACTGACAGCAGTGGTAGGCCAGTATGAGCAGGGTGATTTAATGATGGAAAGAATCCCCAAGACAGTCCTGGGATGTCTGTTCCCAACAGGAGTTGGCCCTCTCTTTTGTTGTTTACATTAAAATCAAACACAGGGTACAAGTCCGTACTTTCAGCTCTGATTTCTAAAGTGAAGGTTACAGATCGCACTTTGTGAACCTGATGCCCATCAAGTTGAACAATAGCTCACTATCCTACCTGTATAGTAATTTATTTTAAAATCAACTTTTAGTGTACAAATGCTCTTGTTATGGCAGGTGCTTGCCTCTCCTCAAGGCTGCACGTACAGCAGGCAATTGACTGATTGCACTGGTGTGATTGCACCATCTGGTGCTGCCCTGCGTGGAAGCATCAAAAGATTTTTCCTTACCTCAGAGCAAATTATATAAATATTTAAAGCCGAACAATGTGGTTTCAAACAATCCAGTCTATTTCTGTCCATCCTTAGCGGCAGCTTTCCCCCTTGGCTTTGGGCAATTCCAACAACCTTGGTTGGTTTCCACAGGTTTAAGTTGGCTTTCGAGTTAATCATGCTCTTAACACCTCACAAATTGGCTGAATTTGTACAAATTGTATACCTATGTACGTTAAGCCATATTGCAGTAACTGCAGCAGGTAAAATGAAATAACAGTAGCATGACCTGTGTAATCCCAATTCTTATGTTTGTAGCTCCAAAGCTGTTAATAATATGTAAAGTTAATTCTTGTCTGAACCTCATTTAAATAAAGCTAGCTTTACCACAATGTAAATTGTCTGTTGGTAGTAATTGGACAGGCAAGTGCTTTAACTTGCCCGTTTTCTCCATTAATCCAGGGCCTAGGTAAGCAATGCACCAAACTTAACGGTAAAACAAACGCAGAAGCTTCTTCTTATAACTGACAGCTAAAAAAATATAGCACCCGAAACCACGCTAATGGTGCAAGGAGCATGCCTCCACATAAAAATACTACTTTGTTCCGGCGCGTTGCTTTGGCCTCTGAAACTCTCGTTTGAGACTGTGACTTCTGGCTTGTGCTTAAAAGCTTGAAGCTTTCTCTAATCCAATGTATTGGGTTACCAAATTTGACTTCGTGTTTTTAAGGTAGATTTTCATTAATTAAATAAAATACAACTACAAATTTGTTCTAACTTGTGTATGTGGTGGTTTTTTTCAGCTTGCTTAGTGTAAATTATTTTCTGATAGCTGCTGCTTCTTCGGGGAGTTAGATTTGCTCCTGACAATTCATTTGTTGTTGAGTGACTGTCCTGGTTTGAGGTAAAACAAAACTATTTTCTGTTTTACAATTTTACTTTTTTTAGCTGGGCCTCTAACTAAACTCAGAAATTAACAGCACATTGTTCAGAAAACCATTCACTCCCACAGTGACAAGCCCTAATTATCCCAAGGGATGGTGTGCAGAGAGGTCCTTGCTTATACTTTTTTGCTAGAACAACCAAGGTCAGGTAATTTTGTTATTTGCCCCATTGGAGGGTTGGAAGTAGAAAGGCATAGAGGGGCCACACCTGTGGGGAGGAGCAGACAGGACAGGTGACCAAAAATTGACCAACTGAGGTATTCCATCCCATCCGCATCATGCTCAGATAAAAGCTGAGGGATCAAAGGGTCAGCTCTCTCTCTTTGATGATTGATGTCCAAGGTGGACCCTGTCTCTTCGTCTGCCTTTGATCCCAATCTGAGCATTCCCAACTCCAGATCTGGAATCCAGCTCCTGTCAGTCATCAAGTCCAGTCTGAGACTTTTCCAGATGCCTGCTGGTGATGTGATCGTCATCCTGGGAGCTTGGTTTTGTATAGACTGTATCTATTCCATTATTTTCGGCTTACTTTAATTTTCGTATTAATAATTCATTAAACTAGTTTAGTTCATTCTAAACTCATAAATCTCTCTTATCTCTTCCTCTTCTTTCTTTTTGTGGGCAGGAAGGGCTGTCTGTCAATCTGATTTCGGTAAATTTTGCTGAAGCCACAGCAGTGATGTTCAGCTTTTGATGTGAATTAAAGGAGCTAATTACAGAATTAAACTGCAGTTTGGTTGTAGGTTTCTATTAAATATGCACACTTCAGAAGAAGTAATAAGAATAAGGTACTTCAAAAGACTGTGAAGGAAAAAAAAATAAATCACCTTCTTAAATTCAAGATAGGTAACAGTATTCAGTGAGCCAGAATGAAAAATTAGTAAATCATATGCCTTGCTGGTGTAACTGAAGAACAAAGAAACCAGCAAAGCCACAGCACGAACATCCACAAAAAAAGTTGGCATAGAGTATCAATTAAGGACCTTGGGCCTGTAACAGGTATCTTCTAGGCTCCTTTGCTTCTGCTTAGCTGGGGTGCACTCCTCATGGCACCAGGCATCCAGAGGTGCTTATGGTTTACGGTCACAGACCTTGGACTTGGAAATATTTTGAGCCATCTGTGTTTTATGGCTAAGGATGTTTAGCAACATTCACGTCTCAAAAGACTTGCATAGATTCACACCTGAGCTCATTTTGTAAAGGTATGTTTACCTTCCTATCTCAGCTCAGATGCTAAATTCAGTCTCTGCAAATACATACCTGCATTGCTCACAGCAAAGGCAGAGATGTCCAAACACTACAAGGTGCCTGTCCCTCTTGCTTTCATATTTCATCAGGGCTGTCACGCTGCAGGCAACTGATCTCACTGCCCAGCTCTGGCATTTGGAGGTATAGGCCAAACAAGGATCTCCCACCAGACTGTGCTCAAGGCACACCCTCTGCCAGTCTTTTTGCAAGGTTTATGCATTTATGCTATCATGTTACAGGTTGACGTGAAGTCCCTAAACATGTATCAAAGCAGGGATTGGAGCCCAAGCCTCTAGTGTCCCAGGGATGTTTGTGTGCTGTCTGCTCTTCTGTAAGGCTATTTTATTGGCAATAGCTCAAGTATCCCGCCTTTTAGCTCGAGCTATGGAAGTGGATCTGGCTTTTCCATTCAGATCCAGAGCATATGGAAGACAGCTGTGCTCATTGAGGAACCTGCACAGCTTGGATGCAGCAAGTGCCTGGGGATAGGCAGGCGGCTTGCCAAAAGCACAGAGGATTCCTGAGATGGCCCTGTCTGGGTTTGGAATGCTGCATGTTTGTCATTCATACTTCCACATGGGAGGAGAGCAGGCCTGAGGAGGCTGATGGCCCTGCAAGGAAGGGTATGGTTTAGAATGAGGAGCAACATGGAGCAAAAGCCCAGTGGGATTGGCAGTACAAGGTTTGGAGCCCTGATTTCAGGGAGATGGATCAGGTGTGGTAAAAGAGGGCACCTCTTAGCTCTGGGAATGTTTTAAGATGCTGCAAAGAAGATGGAAGCTTGGCCATCACAATATTAATAGCTAATTCAGTGCTGATGTCATTTCTAGTTGGACATTATATTTTGCCTTTACAAAAGTAAGAATGAAAGATAAGGGTATAGTAAAGGCCCGTGGCTGTTCTGCTCCAACATCCCCGTGAAAAAATAATACCAACTCTTTAAAATTAGAAAAATGTTTTTAAGAAGTGTCTCCTGTTCTGCCTTAAAAATGGCATTTGTTTCCAGAGCTTGAAAAACACGCCTCAGTTCTTGGGACTGATGAGATGATAAAATGAGGGAATCAGAAGTCCAATATTCCACGGGAGCTGCTTCCCAGGGATGGTCTCTGTGACAAGTCCTGCAGCAGCTTGACCCTCCCATAATCCAGCCTACAGGCATGTCTGTGTCCCTCCCACAAAGGCACCAGACTAGATAGAATAACCAGCAAGATGTCTTTTCCTCTAAGCAGCTAGACAAAAGGGAACTGTATAAAACTACAAGGAATTTACAAGCCAGCTGCTGTCCTGAAAGACAGACATCCCAAGAAGCCTTTGGGAAGCAGCCCAACAGCAATTCCTGCCTCCTCCCCACAAGGCTGTCCCCTTGTCTCGGTCTTTTGTTGACCCTTTAGCCTCACAGTGATGCCAGCTCCTCTCCCCTGGTTGAACTGTCTCTGCTTGATAAGCAGGTTCTGTGTGAACTTTTAAATTAATTTCTGGGAGGTTTTCAGCAGACAGTACTAGGGTCAGCACGATGTAGTCAGCAGTGCCTGTCATTTCCTATAGAAACAGCTGTATGAAGCAGAAAACCTGACATGCAACCGCCTGTACTAACACTACTCCCTCATCTTTCAGTGATAGCCATGAGGTTCACCAACTGAAAGACAGAGAGACATGATGCTCAGCCAATATTTGAGTGTAACTACCTGGCTGGTGCATGCGCAGAACTTCAGGGTCCCCAGACCCAAGGCAATCCAGCGTCCTGGGCTGCCTCCCTTCCTTACAGTATAGAGGGTGAGTGTGAGTTTTGCACTCTTGTGCATCTGGCCCCAGCCACCAGCACTAGGATCACCTTTTGTGCCTGCTGAGACACTCTGGCACTGCATCAATGGAAGAGGACAAACATGGGAATAGGCTTACCTTGGGATTTAAATTTCACTTGCTTTGGTAGCTGAAGAGGTGGCCAAAGGAAGTAAAGTTCTCACATCTGGCTCACTAACGCCAAGGAGGCTGGAGAGTTCTGTACAGCTCTGGGTGAAGGCTGTGCCTGGGGAAGAGAGGGCAAAAGGGAAATGTCAGCCAAACCATTTGAGATGTTGACTGGAAAGGTAGCCTTCCCACAGGCCCTGGCGGCAATGTGGGTCTTTATTCAAAGGAAGCTTTTCTTAACCCAAATACATTTGGGTTTGGGGGTTTTGGTTTTGTTTTTTCTTTGTTTAGTTGTTTTGTTGTGGTTTTTTTTTTTTTTTTTTTTTTTTTTTAATCTCCCAGGTGGTGTTTTCACTAGAATTTAATTAGAGCAATTAAGAATTACAAGCACAAATATGACCTGCCCATTATTCTGAAGCTCACAAATTCTTCTAAACTACAGTATTTGCTGAACAATCATGAAAATAGCATTATTGTCTTTGGCATAAGTCTCTCTGCTGGGGAAATGCTTTTATTGGATTTTTGCATAATCTGTCTTGATCCTGCAATTGGATTCAAGCTCCTACATCCTCTTTCTTACCCACAATAGAGCCAGTTAATGCTTCACAGATGCAGGGGAAGAACCTGCATCAGAATGAATGACATGGCAAAGGCTGAGCATATTGCTTACAGCTCTTTCTATGGTTTTATGTTTAATTAAAAACAAAAAAAAACCAAGCCAAACAAACAGACAAACTGTTTAAGCCAATATTGATACCAATTGGTGGAACCATGCTTATATTCCCTATGGCAGCACATTGACTATGTTGAAGTTACTATTTTGTTTTCTTTTACTTATAAACAGTAGCTGATCATGGAAAGAACAGATAAAATACTTCTTTCTGTAATCATTTCTTAATGTGTCTCAAGGCTCTGGACATTATTGTTATTTATTATTTATTTATGTTTCCAATAAAAGAGACATCACATTTTGTTTTCACTATCCTATTAAGAGCTTGGGTCACTGGGGAGCATCAAACCTTACAATCTAAGCAGCCCAGATGATTTTGCTGAAGATATCTTCTATTTTTAGTTGTGGGTAATGTAAGGAACACAGTGATGATGTGCAACGGCAAACCAACCTGTTTTATTTCTATAACATACATATATGTTATAGAAACAAGGAACCATGGTACATCACTGAAAAATAATGTAACGCCTCTTGAATTTTGAGTTGTAAACTATGTAAGGTATTGATTAATATCCTCACTGAGTGGTAAAGTACAACTAGCAGAAAGGTGGCAGTGGGTGGTACTGATAACACGCAGGGAAGCAGAAGAGTTGCACGCCTGCAGGAGAAGAGACAAACATGCATCAAGTTATGTTAAGATTGTTGTTACTGGAAACAAAACTGTTTATTATGATAAACCTTGCATTAGAAGAAAATCAGAGAGGCTCCACAGTCTGCTGCAAAACCAGAAAAAGACTGAGTTGAAAAAAAAGTCAGTGCTTTTATTGAACTTGAATTTGTGACCTGTTTGTAGCAACACAAGGAATTGAAACAGCTTCTCCAGAGCAGCCAGGGGCAGCAGGATGTCACGCAAAGAGTGGGAGCTTCCTGGGGGCTGGGGATCCTGCTCTGCACAGACAAGTGGGAAATGGCAGGGAAAAGGCAAGACATTGTTTCTTTGCTCTCTACCTTTTCTCCTGTAGCCAGGAAGTGTACTATACTGGCTATGGTGCTTACATTTTAGGTACTGAACTCTCTGTCCTCAAGCCAACCGCATTTTAACCCACTATGCTTTCCCAGAAATCAAGCCTGCTGTGGCCATGGGCTGCTCCTCCAGGCAGAAATGTTCTGAACCACTCATTGCTATGGACAAACCCCTATCATTAAAAAAACCACACTGACCAAAACCCCAACAAAACAAACAGCAAAAACCCAAAATGAAGTGAGTTCCCTCTGTACACAGTGGAGAGAAAACTAGCTTTATAACAAATGAGGTCCATCAATAAATGCTTAACTGCAGCAGATATTTGCTTTATGGTCACAATGACATCTCTGCGATGCAATCCTTTTTAAAGAGTATGTTTATACACATATATAAACATTTGAAGTAAGAATATCTTAACTTTAAAGGTAAGTTCATGTCTTCAAGGTGACACTTGGCAATGAAGCAAAGATGCTGTGAAGTTAGTGCTTTTCTGCAGGAGGAGAGGAGGGATAAGAGTTTTTTTCAAATCTGCTAAAAACAAGAATTGTGAAAGTATCTGGACAACCATTTATGATCTGTGAAGTGTAAAGTTCAGTGTAGCTCAGTTTTTTCCCTTATTACCTATTTTCTTAATAGACAGGAAGACACTAAAACCATCTAACTGGCTCCCACTCTAGATATAGGACACAGACTGAAGTTTAGAAGGTTATGTTTGAATTTTAAATGAGCAAGGCTGAAATATTAATGATTCTTCAGCTTAAAATAGACTGTTGAATAAGCTGTATTGAGGTTAGCCTGTTTTAATGTTTCAGTGAAAAAATCTACACTTGATTCTGTTGTGAACTCAAAGTGTAACCAAACCATGTGAACAGAGTGTCTCTAAAGGGAGAAGATACTCTGTTTTGTAAGCAGAAAAAATTAAATAGAGGAAGTGGTGGTGCTGATGCCTGATAATGAATGTTTCTCACACCCTTTGGAAGACGGCACTCTGGGCTGGAGGAGCAGCCAGACATTTGTGCAACCTGTGTGCGTGTGTGCGCATACGTGCACACTCCCACTGGCAGGACACGCTCAGGCTCTGTCTCCTCTCTGGACCCGGGGACAGGGAACTGCAGCAGCCGCACTGAAGCCCAAACAGTTGCTTCCCCTTGGCCTTACACTTCCCTGGCGTAGCTGGAACACAGCGTGCAGGGAAGTGACGGTGTTTCCGCTCTGCTGAAGTCTCTTTGCCACCTGCCCGTAAGCTCACAGCTCTCTCCACAGGGTGTGGGGGATACAAAACACCCCCTCAAGGCTCATTTCCCCTTCTAGTCCTTTTCTCCTCACTCAGGGCCAGGGAACCTGTCACATCTGAGCATCCTAGAGGCTGCCCACTGAGGACAATGTTCTTTGCTGCTCTCCATTGCCTTATTCTACCTCCAGTGTCTCTTCTGGCAGGGACTGTCTGCTCAGACCCAGAGAAAGGCTTCCATTCTCCACAGAGGCAAAGATTTCAAGAACAGTGATGCATCCTGGTGTTTAGGAAACTGTCTGGCTCTGTCTCACCCTTCAGAACATCTAACATCCCAATATATATTTCTATTTATCTATCACTACCTCAAAGTCCTTACAGTGGGAAAGACATACATGTACAAAGACCTCCCACAGGTCACAGAAATGTCACGGTTGGAAAGGACCGTGGCTGGATCAAGGCCAGGCTGGATGGGGCTTTCAGCAACCTGCTCTAGTGGGAGGTCTCCCTGCCCATGGCAGGGAAGTTGGAACTTGATGATCTTTAAGGTCCCTTCCAACTCTAACCATCCTATGATTCTATGACCTCTGAGATCACCAAGTCAAACCATACACAAAAAAAACAAACACTAAACCTGCTCCCCCTCCCACAAAACACAACCCACACCCTACAATCTCAGCCACTAGAATATACCCTGAAGCGCCACATCTACACATTTCTTAAATACTTACAGGGATAGTGACTCCACCACCTCCATGGTCAGGCCATTCCAGTGCCTGACCACTCTTTCAGTAAAGTCATTCTTCCTAATATTTAATCTAAACGTACCTTGTTGCAACATCATACCATGTCCTCTGGTCCTGTCATTATTCACTCAGGAGAAGAGTCCAACACCCACCTCTCTACAACCTCCTTTCAGGTGGCTGTAGAGGGCAATGAGGTTTCTCCTCAGCCTCCTCTTCTCCAAACTAAAGATGCTCAGTTCCCTCAGCCTCTTCTCACATGACTTGTTCTCTAGACCCCTCACAAGCTTGGTAGCTCCCCTCTGGACATGGTGCAACACTTCAACATCCTTCTTGTAGTGAGGGGCCCAGAACTGAACACAGCGCTCAAGGTGAGGCCACATCAGTGCCGAGTACAGAGGCACCACCACTTCCCTACTCCTGCTGGCCACACTGCTCTTGATACAGTCCAGGATGCTGTTGGCCCATAGCAAAGTCCCCTTGCCAATATGCTGAGGACAAGGGCAGGTCAGTGGCAGTGAAAGGTTGATTAACATCAACGCACCAGCCCAGTCCTGGTCAACCTGGTATAATGGGAAATTTTTTTTCTCATCAATAAAGATGTAAAAAAGATCCCTCCTTGTGTACCTGACACTGCAAGTCTCGGGACATGGTGATTTTGAGTGCCCTGTGTCCTACTGGGCAAAAAGCTCTGCTCTCTGGGTCAAGGCTGCTGCAAGGCANTGCCTCAAACGTGTGTAGAGCCATACTGCCTGTCTCATAACGCCCCAAAAGCTGGAGGAATCCACGTGGCGAAGGCAGCAGCTTCTTCTAGCTGCTCACTTCCCTGGCAGGTGAGCTTTCTTCCAGCCTGGAGAGCCATTAAGGAGGACAAAGCGTGACAGCCCTAACTGGCCCCAGTGACATACATGCACAAAGTGCTCCTATGAAATACTGAGCTGCTTCAGTGGTCTCTGAAGGGAAACTGCAGATTCAGCTCTAGATTTCTAGCTGTATTCAGTGCCAAGTCAGGAAAGGACAAGGCAACAGCAGAAATAGGGCCCAGACCCCCAGCGGCTGCTCAGCTGGCTCCTGCAAAGGCCTGATGTGTGCGGGGAGCAGTGCCTTTTGGATGCAGAGAGAGCAGCAGGTACGCTGGGTACCGAGGCCAGGAGATTAGGTCTGCAGCCTCGCCAAAGGAACTGTTTGGTAGTTTCTGATCAGCCTGAAGCCTTTAGAACTAGCTGCAACAACAAAAGGTGTAGACCATACTTCCCAGCTGGAAGGTAGGAATCTTTCAGCTTATCCCAAAAATCTTTTGGAAGCAGATCCACCTGCAGGCAGGCTGCTGAGGCTCTCCTGCTTCGTGGCGTGATTGTGGGGACACCTGCAGCATGATGGAAAGGGAACCGGGGGAGCATTAGAATCATTCACCTTAGTCAGGGCTAACTGGTAGTGTTTTCCAAGAGGTCCTCCAGCGTATGTTAACAGATATACCAGTACATACCACAAATGATAAAAACCAGAGAAGGACCTCAGCTAAAGTAAAAGTAATGGAATAGAGCTAGCTTTTCTTTATGCAAAAAGGAGAAAGCAAAATGGGGAAATAGTGGAGCACCTGCTGTCACCACTGAGCATAAGTGGTTATGGAAAATGTGTTAAGTAAAGAGCAATCTCCGAGTCACATAATATGCTGACAATACCTGTTTTACAGCAATTGGCTGTGTTTTCCTCACCAATTCTTCATGATAATCCTCTGGGATCCATACTTAGGGATTGTGATGACATGGTATGACTTAAGAAAGTAATGACTAAGGCAGAGGATTTAGGGATGCGGGCTCTGGGATACCCACATCCATCTGCACTGACCTTAGACCACAAATATGCAGGAAACTGAGGTCGGGGCTTGATCCTGTGCCAGTCCAAGTGCCTGCTATTTGCCCTGCTGATGATTCAAGCACTGAGGTGGTTGTGACAGTTAATGACCACTGCTTTATGATATTAGCCATGGACACAGGAGCCCAAATGTACATGGTAGATGAGGGCACTTCCCAAGGACAACCTTCACTTAGCAAAAAATTAGTTTAAATTGCGGGTATCCATAGGCAAGTCACTACCTACCCACTGGCAGGGCTAAATTCTGTCTAATAGACCAGCGATGTACCCAACCTTACTCTTAGGTCCTCACCATAGGTGCCAGATTTACTGAAGGGTCAGTTGTGGGTGGACCCATGAGGAAAAAAGCAAACAAGGGCAACCACCCCCTTTACTGCACAGTTTGCCTCGGAACAGGGCACCGCTGTTGGCCTGTTACAAACAGGTGCCATCTTAGCCCATAGGAAGCTAGCTGGCACTTCACATTCCAAGTTCTCTCCTGGTGCCACCCATCCATCCTCTCACCGAAATGACAAAACAGGCAAAACAACAAGGAATCATTTGCAAATCTCATCCCCCTACAAGTCTCCTGTATGGCCCTGAAAGAAGCCTAATGGCAAGTGGCAACTAACAGCAGATTATGGAGGCCTGACTGCTGCTGCCAAACCACCCACTGCAGCTGTCACCACTATAGCTGATAGAGTCAATCCTCTTATCACTGGATGGCAACTATTGATGTAAGAGATATGCTTTTTATCATCCCAGTACTGGAGGCAGGTAGGATGAGGTTTGCTTTCATCTGGCACGGACTTCAGTATACATTTATCTACCTACCAGGAGGGTTAAGCCATAGTCCCACTATACATGTAGCTCATACTACAGTAGTTAAAGAGCTGGAAATGTTAAAATTTCCACAAGAGGTCACTGTGGGGCAGCACATCGATGATGTCTTTGAGAGGTGACCTTCACAGAACCTGTAAATATGCTAAGGACCACCCACAGTCAACTGGAGTAGAGATACCAGAAGAACAGAAACAAAGACCCAGTCATGAATCCATCTTTTGGGGAGTCATATGGATAGGTGGGAGGAATATAGCTCCTAATGAGGTGCTACAAGAAATCCAATGGTTACCCCTGCCCCAGAATAAGAAAGGACTTATGTGTTGTGCTGGGGACACATGCAGTGCCTCTCTCCTAAAGTTTTTTGCAATTCAGTGAAAGCTGAGTTGGAAAAGATGGTAGGTATTGTCTGCCCCTAGACTATTTACTGCACTTGATTAACTGAAACCTTTGCTATGTCCATCTCTGAGAACTGCTTGGGAAAATAAGGTGGTGTTGAGAGAGTAAGTTCTCACTAATAAAGCTTTTTAACTGCTTTCTTTCCTGTCAGATGCGCTAAGCATGCATGTGCCATTGGGAGAGATGCCAGTCTTGGAGAACAAGTAGCAAGGCTGTGGCAGAGCCAGTAGCTTTATCCACAAGGATTAATTCAGGGATGCTAACACTTGCTGTCTTGAAGACTTCACATTTTTGTTGTGGTCATTAAAGTCTCAATACTCAGTATGGCTACTGAAACAAAGAAACTGACCCAAGATCCCAGCAGGTATTTCAACCCACTGCTCCCACAGGAAAGCAGGAAAGACTCCTTGGCCTCCTTCTCCCTTCTCCTATGAGGAGACAGGGGCAGAATCAGAGGTGTCTCCTGCACATGCTCTCAGGTGAAAGGGAAAACCGAAGCTGAAATTAAGGAAGTAAAGACAGAGAAAGAATGGGAGAAAACCAAATTCTGCTTATTGCTGCAATTCTTGAAATACTCGTTTGGTATCATTCCGGCTCAACAGGCAGTGTCCTGATGCACTCTCCACCCATACAAACAGACTTTTTGTATCCTCCCCTTCCTTCGGCAGCTCATTTGCAGTCCCAGTCCATTGAGAGGCTTCCACTTCCTCTCCCAATTCAACACTAATCCTAAACCTACACCTTGGTTACAAGTTGAGTCTTGTCAAAAAGCCCCAGGCCTGCTGCAAGGTGAAAAACTCTTTGGGAGGGCAGACTGTGGCCTCTTGGTCACTTTTACATGACTTATTCCAGACTGTGGATTTTTTGCATCAAAACTAAGAGAATGCTGGGGTTTTAGCCTTCTTGACAGGTCCAGTGCAGCCGGTTGCAGTATAAGGCTTTGGCACACCCCCCATCAGTTGGGGAGGCAGTGCCACTCCTGAACCTATCTGCCTCTTCAGCAGGTGCTTAACTTGCTCTGGTTATTCCCTGCAGTCTCTCCTGGGTTTCTGAGTAGCTGGAGCGACTTGCTTGTGTAATCTTAATACATTTCTTACAGCAGGATGATACCAAGAAATGCACCCTGTTGGTCCCATCAGACATTGAAGAAGGATTTTGCCACTCACCTGGTAGGTTTTAAAGACAAACTGAGGAACTGCTCTCTCCTACAGTGCTTGCAAGCTGGCGCTTCTGAAAAACCACCTGCTTTAGTCAGAGCAATTCAACTATCCAGGAGACAGCTTAAAGCCTGGAGTATTCCTCTTGTGCAAATGACCTCTCCCTTATGCTCAGTGGTACAGATATCAGTGCTAAGTGCCAGTGGCATTGTATCCTTACTTCTTGGTCCTCAAAGACACATTTAATCACATTCCTTGACAGCAATAAATGTGCTCATTTCCCACATAAGAGTCACCACTGAGGTGCGGCACTGCAAGTGAGCACCGCTACCAGCAGCTACATGCCAGAACAAACAAATCCTCTCGGCAGCAGCAGCTGCACCTGTGAGGTGTTTCCTCTCACCATGCAAGTCCTCAGCTGCTGTAAGCACTCTGGGGGAGACCATCAGCAGGGCACAGCCAGATGGTAAAGCCATCACCTCACATTCCGCACAAGCATCAGAAGTAGGAAAATGTTTTATATGACATTGCAAAATGAGGTGACTCTCTCATGGGTCTACCAAGGACTTGTGCTGAGACATGGGTGTTAGGAACTTTTAATTTCTGTAGGACTACTTCTTTTTGAAAAAGAAAGCAACTCCTTTGAGAGCAAGGGGAGCAATCTTTCACAGTTTCTGCAGGGGGGAAAAAACATCAATACAACCATACCCTCCAAATTCCTAGTATATTCTTCTCTTCAAGATGCAAATACAAATCACATGCTTAAGAGACTTCTGATCTTTGAGCTAATGAGAACTGAAGTTGGTGCTCCCATTGCCTGTGGCAAGCAAACTGTTTGGTAGCACCTTCTCTTGCCTGGCTGGTGTGGACAAGGGGAAAGCAGCAGCTCCAAGAGGAGCGCTATCACAAGAGTACTGCTACCTCTCGGTTGGCAGAACAGAATCCACGTGTCCTTAATTCCATCTCTGAAAGACATTGAAAGGCAGAAGTCCCTGCCACTCTTGCTGTAAGATGGGTGCATGGTCTGACTGCTTAGTGAAAACTGCTGTCACCCCAAGCTGCCCAAGGGACTCACCTGCTTTGCAAAGTTACCACAGAAACCTCTGCAATGTCAAAATCCTCTGTAAATGTAAAACACCTCAGTGCCTTGTACCTTCCCACTCTCTTATGAGGAAACAGTTAACAGAACGTAAGAGAACCCAAACCAAAACACACAAAAAATGAGCCCCACCCCAAAACAGGAAAGGTGGTGTCCTGCCAGATATGGTCACAGCTTTACTGCTGAGGTGGCTGCTTCCTGAATAACCACTTAGTTGTCTCTCATTCTCTCCCCGATTTGCTTGAGCTGCCGTTGCCACCATGCATCAGCTCTCCCCTCTGCCATGGCACGGCTTTGCACGCAGCTAAAACCTGGTTCCTCCAGCTGGTTTTCGCTTTAGTTTTGCTGGCAGCAGACGGAGCTCGGAAAAGATGGGTGCCATTGCGCTCTTCGCTCTGCGATGCACCTTTTACTTGTGGGGACTCCCCCAGAGCACAGCAGCTACACTCTGGATTCAAAATCACTCTGGCCTGTGGGAAAGACAATACGTGGCCCCAGTCCATCCAGTTTGAAGTAAAACTGGTGTCGCTAAGCCAAGCAGGAGGACACAATTTCTGCTACCCACACCAGCTGCGGGTTTCCCCGCTGCACTGCCGGCAGGTGGGATGCGCAGCTGTTACCATAGAATCATTAAACGGCTTGGGTTGGAAGAGACCTTTAAAGGTCAACCTAGTTCAACCACCCCTGCAATGAGCAGGGACATCTTCTGCCGGATCAGGTCACTCAGAGCCCCCTCCAACCTCACTTTGAATGTTTCCAGGGCATCTACCACCTCTGCGGGCAACCCAGTGTCTTGCCACCCTCACAAAAATATTGATTCCTTATATCTGGCATGAGTCTACTTTCTTTTCTTTTAATACCATTACCTCTTGCCCTTTTGCAACAGAATGCTAAAAAGTTCACCCCCATCTTTTGTGTAGGCCCCCTTTAAGGCCACAATAAGGTTTCTCTGGAGCCTCTTTTAATCCAGGCTGAACAACTCCAACTCTATCAAGTGTGTCCTCATAGGAGAGGTGCTCCCACCCTTGTGGCCCTCTCTGTTCGAGGCCAGGCTGGATGGGGCTTTGAGCAACCTGGTCTAGTGTCCCTGCCCATGGCAGGGGGGTTGGAACTCAGTGATCTTTAAGGTCCCTTCCAACCATAACGATTCTATGATTCAATGAATCTTTTTCAGTTCTTATATACAATCAGGGCTTGTCCTGGGTCTCTTTCCTTTGTCAATATTGCCAGTGATATCTCATGTCACAGCAACCCCATGCAGTGCTACAGGCTGGGGAAAGAGTGGCTGGAGAGCTGCTTGGCAGAAAAGGACCTGAGGGTGTTGGTTGACTGTCGGCTGAATGTGAGCCAGCAGTGTGCCCAGGTGGCCAAGAAGGCCAGCAGCATCCTGGCCTGTATCAGGAACAGTGTGGTGAGTAAGACTTGGGAGGTGATTGTCTCCTCCCCATCTCAAGTACTGTGTCCGGTTTTGGGCCCCTGACCACAAAAAAGACATTGAGGTGCTGGAGCGGGTCCAGAGAAGGGCAATGAAGCTGATGAGGGGTCTGGAGAATAAACCTTGTGAGGAGAGGCTGAGGGAGCTGGGGTTGTTCAAGCCTGGAGAAGAGGAGGCTGAGGGGAGACCTTATCGCTCTCTATCACTACATGAAAGGAGGTTGTAGAGAAGTGTGAGTTGGTCTCTTCTCCCAAGTCACAGGCAATAGAACAAGAGGAAATGGCCTCAAGTTGCGCCAGGGGAGGTTCAGATTGGATATCAGGAAAAATTTTTACACATAAGGGTTATTAATCATTTGAATGGGCTGCCCAGGGAAGTGGTTGAGGCACCATCCCTGGAGGTATTTAAAAGACAGGTTGATGTAGTGCTTAGTGACATGGTTTAGTGATGTTTTTTTATTAGAGTTAGGTTGATGGTTTGCCTAGGTGATCTCAAAGGTCCCTTCCAACCTAGACATGTCTATGATTCTATGTATTCCTCAATATGAAATTTTAGAAAATATAATTCTGTGTAGGAATGAAGTCATATCAAAGAGTAAGATTACTCTTGAACAATTACAGCATTCTGCATATATGTCTGTGTGTGGAGGCCTGTGTGCCAGCAACTGAAGGGGTGGTGGTTTGGTGATGGGGCATCACCTTCCTTTTCATCATCAGCACATACAATTCACATACTTTGAGCGACTATTTCTCTTCATGTGCTCCAGGTGCTGCTGTTGGGGTGGAAGGACCTGACCCAGTGTGTCTATAGGCCTGGGCTCATTTTCCAGGATTTGCCCTTTTGTTGGGCAGAATCATAGAATGGTCCGGGCCAGAAGAGACCTCCAAAGGTCATCTAGTCCAACCTCCCCACAGTCACAGGGACACCTCTAACTAGACCAGGTTGCCCAGTGTTTCATCAAGCCTCACCTTGAATATCTTCGTGGAAGGGGGCTCAACCACCTCCCTGGGCAACCTGTTCCAGTGTTCCACCACCCTCAGAGTAAAGAACTTGTTCCTAATATCCAATCTAAATCTGCTTTTCTCCAACTTAGAGCCTTTGCCCCTCATCCTGTCACTGCAGGCCTTTGTAAACAGACTCTCCTCAGCCTTCCTGTAGGCCCCCTTCAGGTACTTAGGTCTCCCTGGAGCCTCCTCTTCTCCAGGCTGAATAACCCCAGCTCCCTCAGCCTGTCCTCAAAGCAGAGGTGCTCCAACCCCCTGATCAGTTTTGTGGCCCTAATCATTTTCGTGGCTGTAGTCAGGAGCAACCTGCTTCTGCTGGGATGGGAAGCTCACACTGGTTTTTCAACCTGCACAGAGCCTGTGACAAGTGTTAATGCGCAGGGCTTCCCAAAAGCACACAATTATCCATATACAGGGCTGCACTTAAAGGGACTGAGTAATTATGCCACCCCAAAGTCAATGTGATTTGGAGTCAATTCCTTTTGAGGAGAAATGGTCTTGGTCAGTCCTGAATGGCAAATGTGATGGTATTATATGCATGTATGTATATGTATATATAAATTAAAAATGAATAATATCTACAATTACATATTTACTTCTCAGTGATGATGGGAAAAGGTCCTCCCTTGTGTACCTGATGCTGCAAGTCTCGGGACATGGTGATTTTGAGTGCTCTGTGTCCTACTGGGCAAAGGGCTCTGCTCTCTGGGTCAAAGCTTCTGCAAGGCAGGGCTGCGAGAGTCCTTTCTGCCCCCTTTGGCTTCCCAGTGCAGCCCCTCGGCACAGGAACGCGGTCAGGGAAATGCTCTTTGGGGTGTGCAGTGCGTGCCCCTGGGAAGGGCTGCCGGCCAGCAAGCCAGGGTGCCTGGGTGCTTGCACCGGTGAGACTGCACCATCTAGTGCTGTCTTCTGCACACTCACCACTTGCCTTTCAGCCAAAAGGAAGCACAACTGCTTTCTCACAAGGCAATAGGGATTGCACCTCGAATGCGTGTAGAGCCATACTGCCTGTCTCATAACGCCCCAAAAGCTGGAGGAATCCACGTGGCGAAGGCAGCAGCTTCTTCTAGCTGCTCACTTCCCTGGCAGGTGAGCTTTCTTCCAGCCTGGAGAGCCATTAAGGAGGACAAACCATGACAGCCCTAACTGGCCCCAGGGACGTACATGCACAAAGTGCTCCTATGAAATCCTAAGCTGCTTCAGTGGTCGCTGAAGGGAAACTGCAGATTCAACTCTAGATTTCTAGCTGTATTCAGTGCCAAGTCAGGAAAGGACAAGGCAACAGCAGAAATAAGGCCCAGACCCCCAGCGGCTGGGGGAAAAAAGAAAAAATACTTTAACTTGGCTAAGAAGGAATCCATTTGGTCCTCAATTGCTTGATGGTCTTCAGTTGCTGAAGATAACTAAATAACTATGTTACTCTCCAGAAATGCAAAGTACTTAAAAAAGGTAATGTTGCTGTTAAGCAGGTTGGGAAAAGCATTGCAAGGGATTGTGATGCCACCAGATACCACAGAACCTGCTTCCCTTTAATGTAAAGTTTTTGTAATGCCAAAGAAATTACGTAAAGCAAACAGAAAGAAATTTGGTGGTTTTTTTTTTTTTTTTTTTTTTTGTTTGTTTGTTTGTTTGTTTGTTTTTTTTCCTGTAACTGGCCACCTTTTGTGATTGAAGGTATTATTTTATGGGATTTGGATCTGGAGAGCCACAGATTGTCTAAACAGCAAGAAAGCAGCTAGAGGCCCTGCAGTGTAAATAAGAGCACCGTTTACTGAACGTTTGTAACAGTAGTACCTCTGATAAATTCTCCCCCAGCAGAGTGATTATCAGACCAGTGACAAAGAGGATACTTGATACAAAGCTGACAAATAATATTGATTGAGTGTAGAGGACTGCAAACCACTTTCAGAATTGATAATCATCTGTTACTTCTATTGAGCAGGTAAGATTTGTAGGTGCTTGGTACTTCTGAAATCAAGGTAGAGGGGTTTCTACAAGTGATGTGCCTGGGAAATTAACTTTTCAGATATTCCTTCAGAAATATAATGGGTCTGAAGATACAGCCCACAGCCCTGAATGAAGGCAGATTTTCACCAATTATTTGGTAGTTCCTGCAAAGCTGTCTTCTTTCGTTTGGTAGAAAATTAACAACTTCATCAGATGGGCAGACTCCATGAGTAACGAGAAATTCAGTCACAAATCTGAGTCAAAAGTTTAAAGATAAAGCCTAAAGTTATTTGGAACAGTAATAATAATTCTTATTTGAAACAGTAATAATAATTCAGATGGGATTTAACAAAGTAGATTGAACAAAACTATAGTTGTGCTGTAATTACCCAAAATCTTGATGCAGCTGTTAACCAGAAGATGCTGTTTCTAATTCATTGTAGAGGAACAAAACTGCTCAAGCAGTGAGAGGCAATGACTTAAACATCACTATGGAGCATCAGACAATAAAGGGTAGTTAAAATAAACCATTATGATAGCTGAACACATATAAAAATAATCTCTTTATTGTGATTTTTTTTTTCTTTACCTGACATTGTTATTTCTTAAGAATAAATATTACCTAGGTGAAAGTATCTCTGCTGAGCCTGCAAATTCACATTTCTTGCAGTAGCAGTGCTGTCGTAACAAACTTCTTCCACGGTTGCTTTTTCCCAGCCCTACAATGTCCCTTCTTTCTGGGCAGCACATGGGCCTGCGAGGCCACGCCGCCCATCAGAGGCACCTGCCCACTGGGAGTCACCACTTCCCACCCTCTTCACCCTGGATGTTGGCAGCAGTGACGCTGGCTTCAGTAAGCCTCCACTCTGTTCATTTCTGCCCTTTTGTTACCTGAAGCCCTCTGCAGAGCTAAAATAGGGAACAGATTTGACAGGAAAAAAAGCATTTTTAAGGCTGGTTGTTTTTCAGTGGATCAGTTCACTTGAGCCCATTCAACATGTAACTGGACAAACATCATGTTCTCCAAACAGTGGAGGGGAAGTGAGAGCGGGAGTAAGGTAAGGGCCTGTGGCTATTGAATATCTCACAAAAATATGCTGTGGCCACGTGTACCAGTCTAGTACAAGCAGCCACCTGGGGAGCTGAGCTGAACTGTTGTGCTCTACACTGGGGCACGGCTGGACCGCTGGGAAGAAAAAAAGAACATCTGACTAAGCAGTAACTAATAGCTGAGATGGCAGCACCTTTAGCAGCTGTAGTCATTTTGGAAATGAACTTGTGACTAACCCCTAAATCACAGCTACCTTACTCTGAATTAGGAAAGTTCTCTTCTTTTGTTTTTCTACTCTGAAAGCATCTCAGATTGAGATGAAATAAAAAGCACGTATTATATTGGTAGATGAAGAGACTAAAAACGTTTTAAAATGGGCAACACTAAAATAATTCTGTAAGGTGTTACTTTTCTTTACCCCAAACCACTTTTATACTTTAAAGTAAAATAAATTGATTTTAAATCTATTACTCTAATACAAGAGAGATAATAAACTCAATGCCCCTTACAAAAAACTTTACAATAATTATCATGTTATAATAAACGGGAAAAAAATGAGTACGTAGTGACTTTCTGTGCTAAATCCACTTGTTTTAAGCTTAAGTAAACTATTTGTTCATCTGTACGATGGAAGTTTTAGTCCAACACACATAATACATTGCTTGGCTTTAAAACCAATTCAGCAAAAGCTCTTTCAGGAAGATCAAAAGCCAACAACCTTTAACCTTCAACTCAATAAATCGTATCCCATTTAGTTCAGTTTTTATTCAATGAAATGATGTATAAAAACTTACAAATCTGAGAACTTAACTATACACAAAAAGATGATATTCAGTTTAAACGTATACACAGAGCTGTGGTTTGTGACTTGCCCTCTCCCGCCCCTCCCCCCAAAACACACACTGTCTCCATTTACCATGGGGCACTTGTTCTGTCCGCATATGCCTTCTCTTGGCCCAGTAATTGCTCGGTGGGCTTCATTGCTGCTGTTAGTTTAGGTTTTTAGACTACCAGCAAAAAATCTGGGCATCTATATAAAATAATAAGAATCAGCAACTTGATTTTTAACACAAAGATGCAGTGCTACCATCAGCGGTAACTAAAACTACAGAATTCACCCTTTCCGTTTTTGCAGACTTTGTCTTGGCTTTGAAAATAACGGGACTCTCGCAGAGCACCATTTGCCAGCCAGCACTACAGATTCAATTTAAAACAACCATGATCCCCTGTTGCTGGAACGTCTCTGCACCACTTGCCATTAGACCAAGTGAAATCATGGACATTCCTTGCCTGAGTAAGGCAATAAAGCTTTTCTTTCTCCTGTCATTCAAAATGACTCATACCTAGAGCTAACACCACATGCACGTGCTGGACTGATGATGGTGCAGTGCTCACCACTATGTCACTTCTCTAGTTTACTTTGTAGCTTGGGTGACAACACTTACCTATTAGCTTCTCTTCCAACAGGCCAATAAAAATGCACATAGCTTAGGATGTTGTAAATTTAATTTAAAATAACCTGTGCAATGACTAGCTTTCTCAAACAACTAAAAGACTTTCTGGGCTGAATCTGAGGGTAGACATCCTTTTTGTTACTTAAAAAGGATGCGTGCGTTTATTTACCTGTACCAAATATACACACAAGCACCTTTTTTATATATATATATATATAAAATCTTTATACATATACAGTATTTTATATATATATATAAAGATTGCCATCACATTATTACAGCTACTTGAGTCAAAATTTGACTAAGTAACTACTTTGCTTGACTCAATGCTATCTGAAACAGATACCCAAAGGCATACTTGAAGGAAAACGTAAGGCTAAGAGAAACCCAACACCCTCAGCTCTTTTTAACACAATGAACAGAGATTTTTACATTCACTGAGAAAAGTTCTGAGAGTTTTGAGTTAGAACCTTAATCAACTTGCATGCGGACTTCTAAAAAGCATGGTGTTTTAATTTGCCAGATCGTCTCAAAATGCCTTTCACCAGGGAAACCAATACATACATATATATTCTTTGCTTACCAAACTGATACTCTGTTTCTCATTACACTCATCATTGTATCTAAATACACTTTTAAGCAATCTAAGTTTTGTTTAAAAACTATGAAATTTGGATTAACTAATACTATCAACATAGTTAGCTGGATTATTTTTTCACACATTCCTTTGTATTAAAATCAATTATGTTGTGGTTTGATGCAAGAGCTTTTTGTTTGTTTTGGTGGGAGAGGCAAAGTCCAATTTCCTAACGTGCCAGAACAGTTCTGGTTGCTGAAGACAAAGGGTGGGAAAGAGGCCGGTGGAAAAGATGGCAGGGGAAAGTGAGGTAAGAGGTGGGGGGAGGAAAAAATTGATTTAATAAAAAAATGAGTAAAGAAACTTTAAAAAATTGATATAAGTTTCACATTCAGTCTAACAACACTGCTTCCTGCTCCTTTTTGATGGAGGCTAACACTGCATTATCAGTCTCTGCGGCTTCTGTGTCCCCACCACCTAGCAGAATGGAGCGATCCTCTTCTAGTGTAAAGACAGAGTTTTGATTTTGGCACGAATGTTTGACTACTTCATTGGGAGTTGAAAACGTTTTGTCACACAAGTTACATTTGTAGGGCTTGTTGGTCTGCACTAGCATGTTGTCCATTTGACTGCCTTCCTCAAAAGTACAGAGTTCCAGAGTCTGTTTGTCCACCATCGTGTACGTGTCCATGCTCTGGTTTAGGCACACGTGTCTGGCAGCCTGGTTAGCCCTACAAAAGCTTTTGTCACAAGTGCTGCACTTGAAGGGCTTGCCAGTGTGTATGTACATGTGCTCCCTCCAGTGGCTTTTCTGAATAAATTTGCGACCACAGATGGAACATTCGTATTTCCGTCTTTTTACTTCCCTCTCTTGATCTGCCTGCTCCAAGTTATCTATGTCTGCAATATCGGAGGGGGGTGGTGTCTCTGACTGCTGCTGCCCATCAATTATTGGGGAGTCTGAGATCTGCTGCAGCTCGCTGTCGCTAATCATCCCTGCTTCAGGCACTTCCACGGCATCTTTATCAGCTGAGTTGTTACACAGAGACAAAGAAATATTACTTTCTCCCTGCTGGCTAGACGTGAAGGGAACTCCTGTGTGGATCTGCAGGTGCTCACGCAAACTACTTCGCAAATTGAACCGGCGACCGCAGAGGTGGCAGGCGTAGTACTTTGGGAAGCTTCCGTTCCTTTTCATAATGCTTGGCTTGACATGTGCTATTGTGAGTGAGGCAGGCTGTTCATCTGAAGAAGATGCTTCCATATTGGCCTCTTCTCCTGCAGGAGAATTATTACCAGCAGCAGATACCAGTTCTGGAGACAACGAAGATGGCAATGGGTCAGAAGTGGACATATTTGTCCGGGTCACTTGTGGCAGAGTTGTAGCTAACTGCGAGAGCTGCGAGCCTTCAGAAACCTGCTCTTGGCTCATCCGTGATGTCTGTGGCCTTGGTTCTCGCCCGAGTTTGTCAGTTGCTGATGTAACCTTAGTGGGATGTCTTATCTGGTGATCTGCAATCTGAATGCCATATAATGAAGATGCTAATGGAAAAACTTGATCTGGGTGAGAAAAAGTTCCCTGACTTGCAAGGCTGGCCTCTTGAATTAGTGGATATGCATGCAGAAACTTTATTCCTTGCTCTAGTCGAACTGGGTCAATGAGTTGTGGTGCCATCTTCCCAGTGTACATCAAATGCAAGAGATAACTGAAGATATCTGGCTGTATGTCAGTCGCTTTCAAACGGACACATTCACTGAAAGGTGAAATAAAATGATCAAGAGATAAGGCAAATATTTTTTTACTGATCTAGGTTATTCATGCACTGATAAAAAACAGAGGCAACTACTTAAATTCAAAAGTCACAATCTGCAATAAATATAGAGAAATGCTTTAATGTAAAAGAGCTAATCTTATTTATTGGCCACTTGTAAGATGACATCTTTTTCCTCAGGGATCTGACTTGAAAGACAAAGCTGTCCCGTTGCAATCTACATCTTTCTAAATTGCTGCTGTGTTGTAGATTTGTTGTCACATAATAATATATTTTGTAAACAGTAAAGATATTTCCCCCTTTTTTTTGGGTTGGATTCAAACTGGCCTGTAGCTAAATTAAAACTGGAATCTACATTCACAATCCATTAAACTTCTACTTGGTACTCAGCCCCAAAAACACCTAAAATTCAGCTGGCACTTGCCTGTTTTGCTTCTATGGCTTACTAAGGTTTACAGTTCTGCAAACATTGTGTCATTACAACTGAATTACAACCCAGCAACCATGCAGGACAGGGTGTAAATCCCCTGAGGATGTGATGCAGCAGGTGTAGCCTGGGCACACCTAACCCGTGGAGGCCAGGCTCCTTACAAAGGAGAATGCTGGCTGCCTGCCTTGAACAGGGAGGAAGAAACGGTAGCACCGGTAGTACACCTAAGCAGCCTAACAGTCCCTTGGTTGGAGCGCTCAACAAAGGGAGCTGCTTTGGCTGTGATGCCCTCTCCAGCCTAACAGGACAGAAACCAACACCGGCCTCCAGCTGAGAGCACGCCCTGCTCTCCAGCTTTAGGATACTCTGGACTAAAACACCCACTATTCCTCCAGCTGAGGCTGGACCTCTGTGCAGAAAGAGGCAAGGTTCACAGCAGAAAGGAAATCAGAAACATCTTGGTTAGGCCAGTTAGCTAACAGGAGAGGATCTGCGATTCTACTTGTTTTTCAGAGTTACTTGTAGTTCTTACATTAAACAAACATTAAATACAAGATAGAAATCCAGAAACAGACATGGCTGTGCACTGTGGTCTGAATGCTCTAACTACAGTAGACAGCCAAGCTGAGGAGGAAATTATAGCCAATTCTTCCATTTCTTGAGGTGTACCCTTCTTGACCTCTCTGCATTTGAATTCAGATATATTACTCAAAAGTAACCTTTGCAATGCTGTCTTCCAGAAATGACTGCATGCTCTTGATGGAACATCAAGACCAATATATCTGCCTACAGTCCTGTCTCAAAAGTGTAAATCAACTTCTGCCCTTGATATTTACTTTTCGACTAAGAACTCTTAGCCAAAAAGAGCTTCACTCACTTAACAAAGTTTTTGAGGGACTTCAAATAATTAGGACCAAAAAACGAGACTAAAAAAAAAGAATCTTTAAAACAGTCTTACACTTCTGTTGTCGTTTCAATGACCCCCATGTAAGGGTGCCCACAAAAAAATGCCCCAAACCCCACATACTCCCTCATTTTCCACCATGTAGTATTCCAATATGTAGTATTTTATGACTTAACTGGCTTTGGTAAACTTAAAAAAAGCCAACAAAACAACAAAAAAACTCATATTAACCTCTTTTGTAAGTCCATTTCTGAAAGTCTCCTAGCAAATACTTCTTGGGTTGTATATAATGTTATGGTGACATCAAGAATAACACCAGGATAGTAGAGGACAGTGAGTAGGGGCAGAAAGTGCAAGAATGAAGACAATGATCCTTTAAATATTCAATTCCGGAAGTTCTATGCTTTTTTAAGGATAAAGAACTTGTGCTAAACTATAATGTTAGTTTTAATGAATCACAGTTCAACTTTAACATGTTTTAAACTGAGATTCTAGTTTGCAGATAAGACTGGCCTCCACATTCCTTATGTTTTAGCAAGAAGGAAAAAGAACATTTTTGGGTTTCAAAATGTTGCTAGGCCTCCTTACCTTAGCTAACTGAACAACATTTAAGCAGTGAACCTTTTTATAGTTACCTGGTTTGATGAACAAACAACATCTTGAAGTAGTTGGAGAAAGAAGCAAGGACCGACTTGTGTGCCTTGAAGTAGACATCACCAATGGCAACTGTGCAGTCACACAGGAAACCGAACTCCCTCTGAGCATTTAGTTGCTGCAGCAGAATAAGTCCATGGTTGGCCAAATCCATTTTTTTACACTCTGAAAAGCAAATAACTTCCATGTAAAACTTCACAGCAGATGCACAGATGCAACAGTAGCTGTCTCTTAACAAACAGTTTCCTCTAATATCCATATGTCATGCTTTAGTAACACCTCTTAATCCCAAACTGCTGTATAAATTACACCTTAGACACTGTCAAAGATCTCTGTTTCACAATGGGCAACACAATTCACAAAGGTGCAAGTGATTTGCTGAGGCTTAAAGAGCAAAGCAGAGCCAGGGTTAAAGAGTTCTGAAAAGGCATGGAGGGTGGACTTGGATACAGAAACATGAACAGCTAAAGGAGAGGAAGAAGTAGATTAATAAGCGGTAAAAACAATGCGAAGAATTACAAATAGAGTGGTAATAACAGCGGAAAGATAGCGGTGGCTACCACTTGTCTGTTCATATGGGAAAAATAAATTTCCCTTCTGCTATTTGTCACTCTCACCTAAGTGTGTGGGAAAGATGAGCAGAACCCAATAAGAGACAAGTTTGATAACTTTTAGAGATTAAAAAAAGACAGAGAGATTAATTTAGAGATTAAAAAAAGTCTTTTAAAAGACAGAGATACTGAAAATTCAGGCTAAAAGCAAGTGTCCATCCAGCTGAATCACAACCCAACTTTAATTAAGCATTTGTGATTGTTATGCCCTCTCCTGGGAAACACCACATCCATACCTGAGTCATCCCAGGCTGAAACAATGACTTCATTCTAGGTATTGTCAAGCCCTCTGGACTATCAGAATGGGAGGAGCAAATCTTTTCATTCAACAACTATATTTAATTATTGAGATCAGCTACAACAGTATTTTCTAAGGAGCCTGTGTGCTGCAGCGCCTCATCACGAAACCTGAGGGGGGAGACACACGGTTCTGTCCACTGGTTCAAGGTAGGTGAAACATCACCACCAAACCCAGCCCCCCTAAACCAGAGCTTCTGCAGTCCCCCCCACCCTCCCTGCGCTTCCTTGTGCCAGCTGCTGGAGACTGCCTTCAAAGGACTACTTATGAGCTATAACCTTTCTCTCAAGGATCTGGGGGGTTGCCTTGAATTGGTAACTTGGGGAAAAAGAAACAGCCAAGGGCAGTTGTATACAGTTGAATGGACAGATGGATGGATGGACGGATGGATATATGGCAGTAAAATCAACAACTGGATATAAACTTAACCAAACCAAATAGAGTTTTGGGCAGAAAAAGTGAAGGCCTGAGGTAATGTAGGTCTGTACCCAGCCGTGTCAAACAGCAAGAATAGTCAACAAAATACCTGGGCACATTGTGCCCCAAACAGTGTAGATGCTCTATGGACAGAAAAGAAAGTGAAACCAGAAGTGGATCAGACGGGGCAGATTTTATAGAGTCTTGGGGCTTTTTTCCCCCTCCAAATTTAACAGGAAGCTATTAAAATTTTAGGTGGGGTGCAGCTCGTTTCTTCTATTCAGTGAGAGTGTAGCTTTTCAGGAAAGAGAATAAAAGCATATGCCAATACGTTTAGTCATTGGAGAAACGAGTATTTCTACTTGCTGGAGAGCGAAGAATGCCCTTGCATTTAAACCAAGAACCATGCTGACCAAGTATGTTCGTTTGCATTCACCTGAGGTCAGAACTCACTTGACTCAGGGATGTAAGGGCAAAGAAATACAATTTAAGGTACAGCTGATTATTTTCTTAAAGTTAGGAAGAGAAAAAAAAACAAAACAATAACAGGTTCCAACTCTCTTTGGGTCCATCCTCTCCTAAATTAGTGTTTGGATAACTGTTTGTAGAAACAATATGCTAGAATCCTCTCCCTCCCTCCAAAAGACAGACTACTCACTATCAGCAGTAACAAAAGTCGTATTTATGATTATTTAATCTTGCAAGACACTCCATGCAGGTAGACTTTGTGATGTGATGGAAAACACGTGAGATTTTATTTTTATTGGTAGCTTTAATTTCTATTATTCTGTGCGCTATATTTTTTTAGTTCATCGGGGCTGAGCCTGGTTTGTACATGGGCAGTGAAGCTTGTCAGGCACAGCAAACCATCCGTGTGGGGAAACTCCCAAGCCAGAAAGGCATTCTTTCTGATTACTACCATCCCAAAGTTGTTTAGCTTATAGTTTCACCCTTCTCTGAAGGGCAGAGGCTGCGGCAGCTGAAGATGTTACCTGGAGTCAGAGACCTGAATTCATCTTTTCACAGGGTGATATGGCATTTGTCTACGTGCACAGCACTTCGGTTTTTGTGTGTTTTCAAAAGATGTTTAAATGCTTTGAACTGGAAGCACTGGAAGAGTTGTCCTCAATGGACATTACACAGGAGGGAAGAGCAGGGAAATCACTTTGCCTCCCCTTTACATACAGACGTGTCCGTTATAGCCATGTGTGTATCCAGGAGCTTTACCCTCAGCTAAACGAAACGGGGAGTAGCACCAGCAAGGCCGAGTTTTGGCTCCGAGGGGTTCGGCTGCTGGGTGAAATACCACCTGTGGCCCGAACCCCCGCGGGGACCCTCCTTCCCCCGCCTCAGCTCACCCCAGCTCGCCGAATGACCCAGTTCTGCTCCACGCTGGGTGGGTGCCAGGCAGGGG
>VZRU01006838.1:41599-85205 GCA_013398155.1 Pedionomus torquatus | reverse complement strand
TCCCTTCCAACTCTAACCATTCCATGATCTTACCCTTTACCAAAACACAGAGCCAGTCCCCACCTCAGAGTCCTGTCTGGTCTCAGCTGGGAAAATGCTTTCTTTGTTCTGGATTTCATATACAAAATTCCTCTTACTGTTTTATGCATCCCTTGTTTGCTGTCTTCACAGCTTGTCCCATCTGTCCCCATTTTAAAATCTTTTTCCCTCTCTCTTTTTCTCACTAGCTCTTCCTCCCATGCCATTTCTCCCACTCACAGCACAGTCTCATTTGTACCTGATCTGACCAGGCTTGTGTGGAAAAGGATTAAATCATCATTTGAAACAGATCCAAGGGACATCACCGGGCAATGGACCCTTAAAATATTAACTAAATCAGATACTTTGTGTTTCAGAAGTCATTTTTCCTGCATTGCAGATGGGGGGTGTGTGCGTAAATACCGTTTACCATCACTCTTCCTCTCTGTGTGAGCTGGCAGGCAGAGGGCGTGCAACGTGCTGTTTGCTGGTGAAGAATAAAAGCGTGAGGTACACCTTTTCTTCTCTGCGAGCTGAAAATCCAGGGGCTCTTTTATGTTGTGCTTGGAACATTTGACTCAGCAGCTGAATTTTACCTACCACCTCCAAACCTCTATAGCGTAGAGACCACTGCCAAAAATTGGATGGGTGCAGGCAACCGTCTTCAGGGAGAGACCTATACAGAGGTTTTGCACTCCCCAGTAGGATACAGCATGTCCCAGTAAGGGCTCTTCCCCAGGCTCCCACACAGTGGTGGTAAAAGAGCCTGTCTTTTTGTGGAACCACTGGCCTGTGCCCATCAGATTTTGGCCTTCAAAGTCTCAAGGTTGGAGGAATGCAGACTAACTGCAGTCTAGGAAAGCCAAACACATTCTCTGTCTCCAAGAAGTACCTTAATTGATGTTTGGTGAAGGGAGAAAGAGGTCTTTCCACTGGGGCTAAGACTCACTATGACCCCACTCTGTAAGCAACCATCATCACAGACTCTGCCACAGATAGGAGGCTGAGACTCAGACACAGTACATGTTTTATTATTAAAAAAATGCATAAAAACTAAAGACATGCTTCCCAAAATTAGAGTCTATATGTACATCTGTGCTTCCCAGGCAGCTGCAGGAAGCGTAGCCTTCTGCCTTCACTGCAAATGTGCAGGGCACAGGTTTTTGTTACCCTTTGTTAGGTGTTATCTTCTCACCTGCATTTTCAGTATTCCAGCTAAATGAAGAGAAAACTCTGTACTGCCTGGGGTATAAGACGGTGCAGTTTGTATCCGCAACTGAGAAACTGTACCGAACTTCGGGAGACATCTGCAGGATATCACTGTTCAGTAGGAAACTTTACAGAAAGGACCCATGCCCACACCCCAGGCTGAAATTCCCCTTCCCTAGGAAGGGTTCTCATTAAGGGCTGAAACTGGACCTGAATTTTGTAGTTAGCCCCAAACTTTACAATACACAAATACTGGGCCTCAAAAGGTGAAGTGTTCTGGCATCAAGTCTGCAATCTCTTTGACTTACTGGTCCCACCTGTGCCAACTCAGCAAATTATATTTGTGGAATTTGTTTCTGAGAAAGAGCAATGTGGAATCCTAGGGCTTGTGATACTGCCAAGTTTTCAGCACACTGGAAATAAAAGAAATTAAGATCTAGCAAACATTTAGGATAAGTAGAGTAAGATGTAACTGCACTTCCTCGCTGGGAACCACTGCACAAAACAGATGCTGATTTACAGTAAAATATTATTAAATTATTAAAAACCACACAAGCGCTTGCAGTTATACTGAGTCAGACATGCTGATTGGAAAACAAAACAAAACCCGAAGGGCAAAACCATTAATTTTGCCCTGTCTGGAAGGCTGCAGTGATACTAGTCTATGTTCTGATGTGACTTTTACAGCACGCCAGGAGACCTCCTAACTAGGAAAGCCAGTGGTTCTCAAGCTTTTTCATCATGAGGACTGTCTCTTCAGAGGGATCTCCCAGTTAATCTCTTCTCCCCAACACACACAACTTTCCAAAACTGATTTCACACCTTCACTGCAGCAGCTACAGCACTTGGTTATTTGAAAAAAGTCATAGGACTGTTAAAGAGAAAGATTAAACGAATCCTATTTTAAAGCAAATGCTGAATCCTGCTCCCGCTGAAAATGAAGCAAGTCTGCCATTCTGTAGCTAAGCTGTCTCCTTCCTCTCCTGGAGGGCAGCACTTAACGTTAATTAGCACTGTTTCCCCATACTGCTGCTAAGTCCTCTCTACGCTTTTTCCTTTCTATCCCTTTGAAGTTGGGTTCTGTCCTCACACATGCCAGCTGCTCTCCCTCCCTTCGCATTTTAATGCCAGCTGCAAGTCTGGTCAAGCCTAAATTGGCATCAAACAGAAGAAAGACCAAAAAAAGAGGTATGTGGGGTGAAAAGGGATGCTGGATTTTCTTTTTTTTCTAATATCATTGCTCACCAAAATGTCTGAAACTCTTAAAAGAGCCCCAAACTGAGGAAGCAGCAAGTGTCACTGCATGAAGTAAGCCAGATGTTCAGATGCAGTGCTGGGTAGAAGCAGATCTGCAGATCAGTTTGAGAACCACTGAGGTAGGCAACAAGTCTAGGCAGTACTGCTCAGGGAACATAAGGCGAATTTTGCCCTCTTGTCCTGAATGACAGTATAAATACCCACTAGTGTTTTCAGAGGTACCAGTCCTGAAGTCACGCAGCGAGGATTGAAGACAACATCTACACAAGAGCGAGAACTGACTGAACAGGAGGTGTATTCAGCTCTGCTCCAGCAGTCAGTGAGAAGGAGCAGAGCACAGACTCTCATTACCTCCTTAGCTTTGAACTCCTTTCAGCTGGATGCTATCAACCTGTAACCCTACAGCCTGCCTCCTGCAAATCCAGGGGGCTGTCAGGGTTGTGGTCCTTCCAAGCCATCCGCCACTGCAGCCCACACAGGTGACGAAAGCTACAAAAGCTGCCCAAGAGCTCTGGCCAGTGCTGTTCAAAGCCATTCCAGATCCAGCATCAGAGCCCCAGGCGACACGGCACTGTGGCTGCACACATCCCATCCCAGGGAAGCAAAGTGTCACTGCTATGTACAGGCTAACAACTTTTCTCTCCTTCTGTTTCCAGCTCATACAGAAGGCTTTTGTCCTCCCCTTCCTGCCCATCTGGATGCCTTTCACCCTCAGCATCATCTCCAAGGCACAAGGGGCTCATGATGTAGCGATAGTCACTTGTGACAGCAGCAGCTGCCCCAGCAACAGTCTCTTCACCGTCTGTGTTTCCAAAGGAGGCATGCAGGGCAGGGTCACTTGTAGACACCTCTTTGTCCTTCCCAATGTTGACATAGAGAGGATCTTGACTGGAAGAGAGTGCGGACATCCTCCCCCGAATCATTTCCAGCTGAGAGCGGAGCACGGCAAAGCTGGGGCGTAGCTTGGGCTCAGGATGCCAACATCTGCACATGAGATCGTAGCTGCAAAATACAGAGGGAGATAGGATCATTGAGAAGCAAAGCAGCCACCCCCGGCATCTCCGAACAGGGGCTCTGTGCAGCGTACCTTCAAGAGCACAGATGCTTTCCTCAAAACCTATTGGCTTTGGCCTTGCACAAATGACAGTATGTGGGTAGCCGTTACGGATCTAACTCCTTGTCTCTTCCCATTTTCAAAGGCATTCTTTTCGGTCAATTACTTAGACAGTACATAAAACCCCAAGAGCCCTGTCAAAGGGTGCTGAACTTCTTGGTAAAGACCCTGTTCCACTGTCTCTGGAGAGCTAGAATAGGACCATGAGAGTGACATTACTTAGTAATACCTTATGAATTTATTCACACAAAGCGCCCTGACAACCTCTGCTGCGGCTGAAGCCATCCCTCCAAATTCTAGTTCAAGAGCAGACAAAATACACGAAGAAAGAAAGCAGAGGTCGAAGAGAGGTAGGTGAAAGTAATTTCCAGTATATTCTTTTCTCACAATATGTTAACTCAGCAGTCCCAGAGTAATGGAGGTGTGCCGCTGGTGCTGCCCAAAAGACTCCCATCAGGACTGGCAAAAGACATAGTGGGTTTGTTTAGCGGGCTGTGGAGGAACAGACAACAGCTTTACTGCTGGAAGATGGGATGCTGAAACGGCCTTTCTACCCCTAATGCAGGAGATGTTTCAGTGCCATCACCAGCCTCAGGCCCTGTCCTGCAACATATCTCTTGCAGTCAAGCGCCAGCCACCTCAGCTCCAGTTGCCTGAGATGCCACTGGCTTTGATGGCCTGTGCTTGGACAAGGAGCTCTGTTCCATCTGCAGCCGCCTTCGCAGCTCAGTGCCTCAGCAGCCAGGACTCCTGCTGGCCCACTGGGCTGGAGTGCAGCCAGAGCCATTGTCATCCTCCTCTTTGTGCATCACCCACAAGACTGGCAGCTGCATTCCTATGGCGGTACTGTTGCCAGTTCTGCAGGGAACGGGAACAAAGCACAGTACTGGCACTGAAAAACACCGCAGACAAACGAACCTCAGTTAAACTTGTAAATGGAAGAAATCCGATCTGGCCCTTACTGGGAAATAAAGCATTTCATGATTGCTTTTATTTTAGTTTCTGTGTCTCTTGCTTGCTATCAGCTTTACAAGACTGTTTTTGATCTCACACTAGTTTTACAGAAAGCTTCTATGGTTCAATTGTCTTAATCCTGATTTAGGTCCCTCACAACTAGTAGAAATAAATCTAGATGCTCCAGGTAAAATAGAAACTTCCTGTTCTGTGATACCAATTATTTTACCCTTGCTGGCAAACAGCAGAAATTCATATGAAAGAGGCAGAAAACTACTGGCTGTACTGAGTCAGCCCAAAAGTTCAACTGCCCCATTACTCTGCCTCTGCCAGTGGCCAGTAGCAGATGCACATAAACTGAAGGTGAGCATGCAGTGAGATCTTTCTGGTATATTCTCTCAGGTCTCAATAACCTGTAGATCAAGGGCCTCTTGAAATTGAGTTTTTCATAGTTTTTGGTGGATTTTTCTTCAATGCCTAGCAGCTTTTTTAATCTCTTCTCTACTTTTGGCATCTATAACATCCTATGGCCATAAGCTCCAAAACTTGGAACCAAAGCCACTTACAGTAGTCAAGATGCAGACATATAATGAATTTAAGCAGTGATAGAACAATGTTTTAAATTCAGGAATAGTTACAATGAACTGCTGAGAAGATAAAAGTGTACGGCTTTAATAACAAGTGTACAGATTATTTCCTATGTGGAAAAAAGGCAAAATGAAACCACATGAAATAATCCATGATCACAACAAGAGGTAAGAGGGAGGAAAGAGGACTCCATGTTGTCCGTTTCACAAACAAGGAATGGCTTGAAAAGGCCACTAAAGTCAGTGCTCATAGTCTCCTGCCCAAAGCAAAACATAACTGAGAAAAGAGGTGTGGCTGGGCACTCAGTGAAATGATTTCACCTTTTCCGGACTAGGCAAGCTTTTACCCTGGAAGAAGTTACGGTGACACTCCCTGAGGGACCTCAGCCCCATGCAGAGATTCCAGGAAACTCCAGCCACCATCCATGGATCAAGTGTTCCTGAGCAACCATTTCACATAACCTGCTGGTCAAGAATGGTAGTCGGCTGCAGTAAATAAGTGCACAAGCACAGGCTGAAGCATGTGGCTGCCTGTTCCCTGTTGGGCTACCCGAGTCCTTCCTGCAAATCTGAAAATCTCTGAGACCAGTATCTGCAAGATTGCCCTGATTTTGTTTCCACCTGTAATTGAAGGTGGGACACGGATCTACAGAACCTTACATCCTCCTATCCGCCTTCTTCTCTTTCATCCTGCTATTTTTGTGAGAGTAGTAGATCCTATTTTGAAAACTGGGCCCAGCAATGAAAGATATATGCAGACCACTGCCTCTGCAGTCCAGTATCCTTGTAGTCTTGCTAGATTGCTTTTCTATTCAGCCATGAAACTCATTTCTTTTCTCAGATCCTGGCCTGCAAAGCTAGGGAGCAGTGTGTTTCTGGAAACACAGTTATAGTTTCAACGAATCCAAAGAGCTGCTAACGTTAACACTGCTCAGACCCTTGAGCCAAGTTAGCTGCTCATGTAGCTACCACAGCTCCCAGGGAGCCATGCCAGCAGAGAGTATCTGGTAGCTAACCCAGAGACATTCTAGTGAATGGCTCTGTGTACTGGGAAGTGGACAGATTCAGATCACCATCCCAGCCAGCTGCCCCCATTTCCTTCCAGTGAGTCAAAGTTCTCTGCATGTCAGCAGAGCAAGGAAGTACTCACACATCTTCCAGGCACTCCGGCGGCTGCTTCAGCCTGTTCCCACTGATGAGGTAGTTGTAGATTTCTGCATTCTCAATGCCAGCATAAGGGGTTTGCCCTCGGGTCACAATCTCCCACATGGTCACCCCAAAGGCCCACTGAAAGGGAACAGCACATACAACAAGTGAACAGACAATTCCCTGATCGCTTGGGTGGGTTTCAGTATGCTCAAACTGTGCCGACCCTCTGAGTCCAGGGTAATGTCACATAAGCAGCAGTGAGGCAAGGACTATCCAAACTAGCTAGAAAACAAATAAATGACCCATCAGATGCAGCTGATCCTGACATACCATCTTGGAAGACAGCTGAAGGCCCTGCCTGGCCCCATCCTGCAGTGGAACAGCTGAAGATTTGGGAGCTACTGCTGTCTTCCACCTGCAGGTCTCCCCTAAGCATCTCCTACTCATGGCTCTTTCAGGTACACAGTATCAGTTTTGTCATTCCCAGATACAAGAAGATTTTGATTTGGGGCTCACAAATCAGATTTTTAATTCATTGAGGCAGAGTCTGTGTTCTTGGAAACATACAGGCACAAATGAAAGAAGAATTTAGCCAATAAGCTGGGCAAAGAACAGATCAATTATAGTTCATTCATTTGTGTTCTACATTCCAAGTCATCATAGAATCATAGAATGGTTAGAGTTGGAAGGGACCTTGAAGATGATCGAGTTCCAACGCCCCTGCCATGGGCAGGGACACCTCCCACTAGACCTGATTGCTCAAAGCCCCATCCAGCCTGACCTTAAACACTTCCAGGGATGGGACATCCACAACTTCCCTGGGAAGCCTGTTCCAGTGTCTCACCACCCTCACAGCAAATAATTTCTTCCTAAAATGTAATCTAAATCTCCCCTCTTCTAGTTTAAAACCATTACCACTTGTCCTATCACTACTCTTCCTGACAAAGAGTCTCACTCCAGCTCTCCTGTAGGCTTCCTTCAGATACTAGGAGGCTGCAATAAGGTCTCCTTGGAGCCTTCCCTTCTCCAGGCTGAACAGCCCCAGTTCTCTCAGCCTGTCTCCACAGGAGGGGTGCTCCAGCTCATAGATCATCTTCATGGCCCTCCATTGGACCCATTACAATAGGTCCATGTCCTTTTTAAGTTGAAGACTCCAGAGCTGGGCACAGGACTCCAGGTGGGGTCTCATGAGTGCAGAGTAGAGGGGGAGAATCACCTCTTGTGACCTGCTGGTCATGCTTCTTTTGATGCAGCCCAGGATACGGTTGGCTTTCTGGGCTGCCAGTTGTATATGTACACTTTTAACTAAACTGTAAGGTTTGTGGGTGCAAAAAATAATTATTTTAGTAAGCAAAATCCTGTCCTGTGTCAACTGTAAACTGGGTGAACTAGCAATCACTGAACACTGTCTGCAGAGGTTACAGCAAACACAGGGTGATGCAGCAGCCACATTACAAGGCACTCTTGGTGATCTCTTCACAGACACTGTGACATGGATAACTGGAAAGGCAAGTCCACAGGCCTGACGGACAAAACTAGCATGAAATCAGATCAGAAGACAGCAGCAAGCAAGAAGGGAGAAGGTATCGGAAGGAAAACAAAACAAAAAAAAAAGAGACAAGGGGAAAGGAAGCAAAAATTTCAGATGAATGCATTTAGCCTCACTCCCCATAGATGAAGTTATGGAGTGTCTAAGCACTGACATATTCAGAATCTATGAAGTTCCACCAACGCCTTCTGAAGGACAGAGTACCTTTGCTGCATGTGTACACGAGGGTGTGGGTTAAATGCATTTCAAATGTCACCTTCAAAACATCATGCAGAAGAGAAAGGTAAAAGAGTAAGGAGAGAAGTGACTGCACAAAGCAGAGGGAAAGGAAGATGAGAATAGGAAAGGTGAAAGAGAGGATGGGCATAAGCACTGAAAAATGAAAGACCAAAGGGCAAGAGTTAAAGGGTTTATATCCTCTGCCATAAACCATTTGCACTTATTTTTAGTCTTGAGTTCCGACAACATCCAAGGCAGAGGTAGCTCTGCCCTTCAAACACAATGCAAACTCCCTTTCCCATCACCAGGGCCTTTTCTGACACTCAGTGAATACAGGATTCCTCCACTACGGCAGGAATAAAGGTGGTTCCCAAATGCACCAGAGCAAAACTCACCACATCACTGTGTGTTGTGTACAGATTATCCGCCAGACTTTCCAGAGCAAGCCACTTCACTGGCAGCTTGGAAGCACAGCCCTGACGGTAGTAGTCTCCACTGTAGATTTTCTTAGAAAGCCCGAAGTCTGCAACGCTCACATTCATGTTCTCATCCAACCTAGAGGAAAGTTTTAATGACCAAGAAAAGAATTTACTGGCTACCTCAGGCAAAAAAGAGGCATGTCCAGGACTGTCTGGCCAGGGAATTGAGGTATACCATTCACTAAGTACTGCCTAGAGGGATAATGACTTCATCTACTTGATGACAAATGTGAAATAATTTAGTGGTCTCAAGTCAGTTCCTTGAGACTAACAGGGCGATAACTAGGACTAAGGAAGCAAGGCAATAGCCATGCTCAGGTGGTCTACTCTGCCAGCCAAAGTGAACTCAGATGCTTTCTGTAGTTTCCAAGATTAACAGAGGACATCTGCAGTGCTCATTGCTACCACTAAGGCCTACACCCTGTAGAGGCAACCTAAAAACATAGGTCCTTGTCTAGACTGCTCAGACTAGATCTACAAGATCTTCTCTCCAAACCTGGTCTCAATTTTCCTTCACCCAACTGAACCTAAACATGATAGTAGATAGTGCAAGTAAATCCCACAAAGACTTCATGCTTCCAGGTTTCACAAACGACTCCCTGCTTTTCCCAGGAGATATGATGAAATAGGCATTCAGGTTGCTCTGAAGGAAGTCTGTATTTTTTAAAATGTTTAAAAATAGGTAAACAGTATGGGTTTCTCATAAATGTCAAAGCAGGCTAACCCATCATTTTTCATTATGACTGTCACAGTCCTGCCTGTCCATCTGGACATTCAAATGCCTTTGGAAATTTGTGTCTCATTGTGGATTTTACCGGTTGTCGTGGATTTTACTGGTTGTTGTGGATTTGATTCAGTGGCAGAGTTCTGTCTGCCAGAATGGGTTGTTCCTTACCCCATTCTCAGGAAAGAAGCATAGGGGAAAGCAGGGGAAAAAAAGGACTTCTCTCCCCTTCAAAACAGCAAGGCAGTTTCGGGACAAGAACAGCAATGTGGAATCATGCAGTGGGTTCACCATGCAATTATTTCTAAAGGCATTCTCCATGTAAACCATTCTTCACAAGCTTTTAGGGAAATTCTACTTTTCTTATATTGTGATAATCAAGCCCTCAAAATAGAAACAAGAAATATAGATTTCAGGCTACAATTAAAGTTCCTTTCACCTAACACAGCCAAACCCATTCTCTCCAGTTAGTTATGTTATATTGTGGAACAAATAGCCCACGCTACACACAGCCATTAGAGTGACTAATTGCAAACACATATTGTAATCAACCCTAGGAAAATACATGTGCAAACCAGTGATGGAAAAGTTCCTTGTAAATAGGGTCGATTTGAAGCTCAGTGGGACATTAAGAATTGCTTCCTCCCCGTAGCACTAGCACCAGCACACACCCCCAGCCTCATGGCCATGGCTCCCCTATGCCTATTGTTACTTAAATGCAAAGATCAGCATCCTTTGGGCACGATCCCTCCTCACTTCTCTCACATGAAAGGCTTCTCATCCCTCTCCCACCTTCTTTTCTTTCCTCTAAAAACTCAGGTGTCACTTACATGCAGTTCCGAGCTGCGAGGTCCCTGTGTATGAAGTTTTTTGAACTCAAGTACTCCATCCCACTGGCAATGTCAATCATGAACTTGAGGAGCGTCTGAACAGGCAAATTCTGAAAGAAATAAGAGTTTAAGTCCCGTTTCTAGAAGCTTTCAAGCGTGTACAGCAGAACTGCAAGATCTGCTGTTAGATCACTGAGCAAGGACAGGGGATATATAAAGAGGATAGAATGGAGAAGTTGGTCCTCATCATACATGGTATTAAATACTTAAACAACACATCCAATACCTTCCTTTGGTATCAGATCAACCCTGAAGTGACCCGAGTACATTCTCTGAAAATCCATACCCTCCCAGAAGGATAGCTACTGCAAGACAGACTTACAAAAGGGTTTTCCCCAATCCGTGACATCAGCAGAAAAGCATGAAGGTCTCCATGCTTCATGAAGGGAAGGATCACCATGGGAATTGGGAGACGGCCCTTGGGACGGCTCCGTAGACTGACTCCTAATGAGGACACACACAAGCAAAGAGGTTTTAGTAAACAGAGAAGTCCCAAGGGAAATCTTACAGGCTGCTTGCCTTTCTCTTACAAATTTGGATGAAAACATGCACTTTCAGCAGGTAGGTTCCATGCTCCAAGCTCCATCGCATGGCTTCATGCCAGAAGGCGTTAAGATACCTCTAACCCTGTGTACTTCAGAGGCAGCACTAAGTGCCCAGTAGTGCTCAGCTCTCCTTGCAGGACTGGCTATAAATGTTTCTAGGATTACTCCAGACCAGACAGCCCCAAACCCTAGGGTCTGCAAGAGCAATCTCCACATTCTGGAAATTGTCCGTGATCCATGAGCGCCCATCCGTGAATGTCTTGGTTCTTACCCAGTATTTCAAAAAGGCACAATCTGCTCTCGCTGTATTTGCCTACCAACACACCTGTCCACATTTCACAGCAGTTTATAGAGTTTTCTCAGCCAGCTACACTCTCCCCGTAGTATTTGAAAGAACCAAAGAAATGGCTTACGTAAGAAATGCCTGTTACAAGTGTGTGAGGGCAAGCATTGTGAGCACTTACACTCCAACTTCCTCTAGGTCTGGGAAAGAGCAATGCTGATATACACAGGACTCCAGGCAGCACAGAGGTGTTGGCACTTACACCTCTGTTGGACAGCAGTGGGGGTGTGTATGTGGGGCTGTGTGGGACTGTGTAGGAACAGGAGGTGCTCTGTGGCAACACAAGCAGCAGTGCTGGCTTACCAATCAGCTTAGTGACATGCGGGTGGTCAAATTCCTTCATACACGCAGCCTCTCGCAGGAACTCCTCAATGTCAGTTGAGGTAAAAATATCCGCTGGAAAAAAAGCAACTGTAAGTTTTCTTCCTTTGTGGGTGGCTCCAAGGGGCTTTACAGATAATGATGATCAGAAGCTTGCTCTTCGTGGCACTGCACGTCCTCTCAGACCTACAGCTAGATGAACCAGTTCACAACAAAGCAGAGCCTAACACTTTCTCCTGGGATGGGCGGCAGTAAACACACATCAGGAACATCTGGTAAATGGGTTCTTGGAAGAGCAAGGACCTACTGATTAGCAGCTCTCTTCCCAGTAGCAACTTTCCTTGGAAGCCATGCAAATCATGTGTGGGTTAAAGATGTAAGAATTAATTAGCTAAAAGGACTTACACCACAATGGGCTGGGGACATACAAATTAAAGAAAGTGTTGAAAGTGAGGAGACGATCTGAGGGCCCTGGCTGGCACAGCAGTCCCCAATTCATCTCTGATAAGGATGGCATGGAAGATCAACACCTTTTATGTCTCGTAGCATGATTCAGTCTTCTAAGGTGCAAGAGATGAGATTTCTTAAATAACCACACTACTGGAGAGCTTGGCCTCAAGTCAGCAGTGACATAAATCACCATAAATTTGGAGTAAATTATTTCTCACTGCTATTACTCCAGATTTATGGAAGCGTATCTATATAACCAAGGATTAGCTCAGTGGACGACTTCCCACTCTGCTGCAGGCCTCCAGTCCTGCTACAAGATCAGACTTAGACCTGTAGGGGAGTATTCACATTATCTGCTTTAGGCAAGTAATTTAAATATGATTCTTAAGATAAAAGTAGATTCCCTTTTTACAGTCAATGGAGAAAGGAAGGTGCCTCTGGAGGGTGACAGAGAGTTGTCGTTACATGCCTCAAGGTAGACAGTCTGACTATGCAAAAGCTTGCAAACTGCTTAGAATTATTGTTGAAACTAGACAAAATTATGTGACTTACATTAATGTGGTGCTAGTATATTTAGTGCAATCTAGTATTCTAGGCTGGCAAACTCAGCTCCAGAGATAAGGGAGTGTGACACTGCTTTAAGTCAGTCAGAGTTAATTTTTGCCTTACAAGCAACAGGGGTGAAATAACATAGGTTAAGATATATATACATACATATATATACATATAGTTGCTTTGACTTATGCCTATCTATTAATAGTTTTACTTGCTACAGACTTCTGGCTGACGAATGTGTTAGTTGCCCCAGTTAGGTACACTCACCAAGTAAAAATTCAGAAGGGAGTTAGACTACTGAGTCAAATATGCCTGACTGAGATGAGTTAGTTTGTCACTGCATTCAGCCCAAACACTCTTCTCTTTATTCTTTGATATACACCCTTGGAGGAATACCATCTTTCACTGCTGAATTATTAGGACAAAGCAGACCTGTCTAAGCCATGTGATGTAGTGCTGTATTAAATCAAGCCAACTGAACAAAATCCTCTCTACACAAAAGAAGCTGTAGCTGTGCCTTGGTTTTGGTTACATTCCTCATGTGCTAGGTGCTGTATAAGCAACTACGGTGGCATAGGTCCTCCCCTGAAGAGCTTCTACTACAAAAAGACCGATGTGAAAGGGATGGGAGACAACATGGGTAGAGTGGCTGAGCGGGAAGCTCAGAGAAGAGTTAAGAGCATCAGGGGATGCTTGCTGCAGAACAGGACAGATAGCATTTAATCTTTCCAAGCTGTCTTCTCTTAAGTACTTCAGGTAGCCCTGCTTCCACTTACCTTTCAACATCTTCACTGCCACTTTCTGGAAAGAGCCATCATCTAGCTTCAGTAGTGCCTCTCGAACTGACCCAAACTCCCCTGTGAAATGACCAGAGCAGGCAGTAAGGGAACAGCTTCTTGTGAAGAAAGTATGATTCACAGCAGGTTCACTCCAGGGGTGACTGGCAAAGAAGCTAAATAACCATAAGGAACACAGTTCCCAGTTCCATATTTCATTCTGCAGTTCCAGCAGCATTTAGCATACATGTGCCTCGAAGAGGCAGCGCTACAGCAGACAAGAGGCCACTATGCTGGCAGTCCATAAGGCAAAGGAAACAGGAGGGAGAGAAAGCAGTCCACTACCAGATGGACGATACAGAGCCAGAGTATGAGCTGGGATCCCAAGCAGACATTTCTGGAGAAGCTGTATCATGAGGGCTGAGTCTCAGTGTGACTCTGGTCAGAGATGGGGTTATTAGCTGGAGCAGTGAGCGGATGGGTTGGCTGAAGAAGCTCTCAGTGCTGACAGCCATCAGGGCTGAGTAATGGTGCCAGAACTCAGCCATTTGAGACACAATCAGGCCTTATCTCTCAAAACACAGGGAATGACTTCTATGAATCACAGCTGACCAGTCAAAACATAGAACACCCACTCATGTGTATGAGATACGCTAATTCACGGGAGGAAGTGTTTACCCTGGTGTGTTCTCTAAGGGAGATAAGAGGAAATGCAACTGTCCAAACCCTCTTCAAATGATTTTAGCCTGAAGTGGCTTTATGCATAGCAGCCTCTTTGCAGCAGATCTGTCTCTAGATTTGCCCTCCCTAATTTTGTAACTGTTTACCCCGCCCAACATGCATTAGTACAAGGAACTCTGGTACTGAAAAGAAGGAAGCAAAATACAGTGCTCAGGACACTCACCCCAAAAGCATTATCTTTCCACCAGTTTTTCACCAGCGTCCTTCACTACTGTATGGCACATGATTATTTCACAATAATCACGAGTGGTGCATCTGACCACAGAAGAGGAAAATGCAAAGGCATTTTGTACAGCTTCCATATTACAGAATAGTAGAGTCAGCAGAGCCCAAGATAATGCCATCTTGTAACACGTATGTTGAGCATGGGTTGGGGGAACGAGGCTGACAACATAGACTAGATACTGCAAGCTACCACTCCGCTACCAAGGCCATCCCCAGGGGCCCCACTGCAGCCTATTTAAAGTTTGTTACCTGTCATGGGGACAGCCCAGAAGGTTTGAAGCAGGATACCAGAAACTGGCCAAGAGCTGACACTCACAAACAGATGACACAGCTGTTTAATTATTTAGCATTGTTAAGCCCTCTGAGACCAATTCTGCAGGAAGGTCATCTTCCTGCTCTGAAAAAACACATTTGGTCTAAGAGGGATGGAGCAGAAGAATGCTCCCAGTGGGAAAGGGTCAAAGAAAGCTGCAATAAAACTAGTCTTATAAAGAAAAAGGAAGCCAAATACTTTGGCTTCCTTTTGTTTATGACCCCTGACTTGTGCTCCTCTCTTAGTTATTGGCTTTATCGTTACATGTTTTCAGTTATTTCTAGAGATTGCCTTCAGCCCAAGAAGGAGGGAAAGATGATTCAACTGTTAGCACCCTGGCCTGCTATTTAGGCAATCTGAATTCAAAACCAGCTTTTAACACAGAGTTTCTGGGCCAATATTTTAAAATTAAGTGAGAAGCATCCCACCTTTACTCTGCCCATCCCTCCTGACCAGAAAACCTCAGAGAAATGTTAGGAGCACCTGTGTGATCTGGATGGATCTTCCACAGTCAGAAAAACTCCTAAGGACCTGAACTAATGAGGACAAATGTCAGCAAAATTCAGTTTTGTTCCAAATGCCCCTTTGTAAGAGCCCAAACTAAAATCTTGAACCAAACCACCCCAGATGTTGAGAATATCTGAAACCGAATCAACGTGGTCTTTTAGGTGTTAGAGTGTTTGAGATGTGCTAAGACAACACTGACAGAAATGACCTATTTAATACTTTAGGCATGCTTATGCAAATGGAAGGAATTCTATACCACCACTTTATTAGTAGAAAAAGCAGAACTTTAATTGAATATTCCTTTGTTTAGATCTTTGAAAGAAAGTCACACACCAGTGAATCAATGGTACTTTGGAAAGCTGAGCATAGACTGTTCATGATTCTGTAAAGCCATATTATAGAAATGGCTTAACCAATATCCTCTTAGTTATGCTAAATCTTTGAAATGTTTTATCCCAGAGAAAGAGAAAGTTCCATTTAAATTGCAATCTACAAGCAGAAGGAGAGAAAACAGGCTGCTTCTAATTGCTTTTCCCTGCTCAACAGTAAAGGTAATACAAGCAAGACTTTCAATGTGAAAACCTGTTCAGTTTTGGTTCTTACCCTTGCCCAACATTCTTCCCAAGGTGAACTGCTGTTCCTGGATTAGGACATCTTTGAGTTTTGTCTTCAGCTCATCACTGATCCCTACACTCTCCACTGGGAGGAAAAAAAAAAAAAACATCAAAAAAAAAACAACAAAGGAAGAGTCAAATAAGGGATACTTAAATATTCAGTCACAACATCAAGAGTCACCTGGTCTAATTTCTATCTCTAATCTGATTCCCATACTCTACACTGAGTTTAAAGCATACTGCTGGTATTGTTAAGCCATATTTATCTCACAGTTGCATAATATTACCGGCGAAGGAGTCCCTGTAGTGTGAAACTGGGGCAGGGGAGTGGCAAATTTATGTCTTGCACTAGTATACACAATGACTGTAGCTGTAATTAGCCAGTGCTGTGTAACTGGTAAGGCAACAGCAATTTTGGCCTTTCACCTCTGCCATCCACAGTGCATAAGGTGCCTTGTAAATTAATCCCGTGTTCTTGATCCAAAACATCATTTTGGGGGAAAACAAAGAGAAACCATAGTACGTGCATGAACACGGCTTCTCAGGCAGAATCACTCGGGTCATTTTACTTACATGTTGCTTCAATGAGCTCTGGGCCCTCCCTGTTGAAAGACCTGGCAGCTCTGAAATGGACTGCTGGATCCCCTCTACCAACCACACTGCCAAAGGCATGTCTAGAAGGCAGAAAAGACACACAGGGCCATGATTATGTGGGCCATTCACTTCTCAAAGGGTGTGTTGAACAGTATGGATGACTTCTCACCCCTTGCCATATAAATACTACAGACTGATTTGTTAAAGAGGGTGTAGCTGGATAGGAGAAGCAACAGGTTTATACTGCCTTGCTGATGCACCTAGACAGGACAGGATGCCCCTCTTCCAAAAGAGGAGCATCACACCTCCTGAGCACCTGGGAGAAGCTGCAGGTTGAAGCAAGTTGCAAGAGTCACATAAACAGATGCTGTTGTGAGAGAGAGGTCTGGGAGACTCTCAAAAGAATGGGAACCTTGCTTGCAGCTGGGAGCAACCCACAGCCAACTGTCAGAGGTGATGGAAAGGAGACTTTCTTGGGAATCCAGAAGATTCTGGGCAGTCAGGAAGTTAGAAGCTAGACTGAAAACCAGCATAGGATTGGAGCTTGCCCAGAAGAACACAATATGTGATTCATCTGTGTGTCTTCTCTCTTTGGGTCTCTTAAGCAGAAGTGCTAACAACTTATAGAATTACCTTGATCTAGTTTATATTTCCATATTCTAATAAATTCCAGCTATTCACATAACATTTTTCTATGTATTTTTGGTGTTCTCATTTAGAAGGAGGTAGTGCACTTTCCCACTAGTCACTAATTCAGGCTCACTCCCCAAATTGTAAAAAAAAAAGTTATCAAAAGAAAGTGCCAAAGGTACCCAATCTACAATGCTTTTTGAAAAATAATTGAGTCAGAAATCACACTAGAGGAGAAAGCAAATATCTCTCTAACCAGCACAAGATGAATGTCCCTTACCCAAATCGAGTTTCCTTTCTTCTTTTTCTAAGGAGAATAAGAGCTAGGGCAACAGCTGTGACCAGAGCTGTGAGAATGCCCAATGCCACAGGAACCCAGGACGTCCCGTAAGGAGGTTGTCTCTGGCCACCTAGATGATGGAGAAAACACAAGTCAGGAGATAGAAGACTGACAATGGTAAACAGACTGTACTGGACCGTACTTCTTCTTCCTTTTAAATGGAAAAGTCATGCTGCTGGATCTGGTGTACACAGTGGATCATTGTATACTGGAATTTGGCATAAACAGCTACTCAGTTCCAGTCAATCATTAGAAAAGCTCGCTGTTTCACTCAAAGGCAGAGCAGATGCATCCAGTTATCGGAACCTATTCTTAGTTTTGAGCCTCAAGAAAGTAAAAGGCACTGCTCCAGGTTATACTACTTTGCATGAGTTTGTGATCTGGGGCACTTCAAACTGAGTCTTGTTGCGGGCAGTACTGCCTAAATGCCAACCAGATAACATTTTGAAAGACAGTAAGAGAAAGACAATTGCCTCACTGCAGTCTGATTGAAAGTATTTACATTTCCCCTCTCACCCCTCCCACAAAGAAAAGCACCCTGTGGGGCTTGGTATCGGCTGTAACTTCCCAATGTTGTTGGTTGGTTTTAACTTCTCAATGTCTCTGTACCAAAGAAAAAGTGAATTTTAAAAAGTGCCCTGCAAGTCAGTAAATAAGTTAGCCAGCATGCAGCTTCCAATTCTGATCTGATATTTGCTCCCAGAATATGTATTTTTTTGACTACAAACTGTCTACAGAAGAAATGGAGGTGTTGCCAATCTGAGTAAGCTGCTAGAGAAGAAAGATAAGCAACATGGTTATGAATAAAAGACTATTATCTATGCTTGGCAAACAACAGATAAATTAATACAACTCCCTAAGATATTTCTTCTCCAAATACAATTACTAAAGATTAAATGTGAATTTGACTGGGTTTATTAAAATCTAGGATAGCCCTCATATCTCCAAATTGTTTAAGAGCAAACAAGAACAGGTAACAGGGCCCCGAGCACCTCCTTCATCTTCATGCTTCCTTGCTCATCTACAACAGTTGTCTGTGTTTTACCAGAAACTAAGGAAGAATCATCTTTGATGATGTAACTAATCCTCATGAGAGTACAAGTAAACCTGTCTTTAGAAGAGAGGTTAGGCTAGTGGGCTGAGATTTGGATAAACCTCTGTGTAGATGTATGTGAAAAGGAGTCAAACATCCTTATCGCCAGAGCCCTGGCAGGCAAAAGGCTTCTAAGGCTTTATTACTACATTGTTGAGCCTTATCATCCAAGTTTTAGAGAAGCAATGTTAGTCTAATAAATGGGTAGAGCTTAAAGAAACAGAATTCTGGACCACTGAGGAAACAGACTAGTACTTTTTCACTTGAAACAAATTATCAGAGCTTTAGCATCTATTTTCCACCGCCTTATCTCCTTCAGTGACTCATATATTCTTTTCCCACTCAGAAGGCTTTATAGGCTCTGGGTTTTATGATACTCTTGCTGCATCTTCTGACCTGGTCTTTGAGACTGCTTATGAGGAGGGAGAGGGATCAGAAACAGAAGTGGAATGAAGATACAATGTAAGGTAATTCCAACCCTCTCCACAATTCCCAAGCCAATCACTTGGGCTGTTTGGGCCAAACAATCAGAGTAGAAACAATTAACAACACTGATGTAAAAGATCCTCTCTGAGAGTTAACAATAAGGTTTCCTTCCCCCCCCATGGTGAGACAACCTCTCTTGGCCTATTTTTCCAGTCTGTCTGCTAGCTGGCCTGGTGAGAGAGCAGGGATTTAGGTCACCTTTGTGGGGGAAGGTCCCTCCAGAAGGAGAACGGATGAAAAGAAAAGAAAACAAAACAATATTATTGTCGCTCGCATCAGGAGCCCATCCCACAGTTTATAGCAAATGTGTCAGAAATAGAAATGAATGTCAAAATTCACTGCTTCCACTCCTCTGCCCTATAGATCATTGCTTCCCACTCGTGCCACTGAGCTAGAGAGGATGGCTGCAGCCCAAGTAAAGACTGAGTTGCTTCTCCTCCCACAGCTCTGCCTCTCTCTCTCATCTCCCACACCCCCCTTTTCCAACTGGCATATGCCTTAAGACTGCACAAGGCAGAGAGAAGAAAGTATTAGGTGACCTTAAATGAGTATTTAGGAGCCCTCTCATAATGAGAGAACTCCTTTTATTTCTGTAGCAGGTTTCATATCACAAAGGTGTGCAAAGAATGTAATCCAAGAGTCTTCTCCTGCATATGACCATGAAGATTACATATAGGAAAAAGCTATTAGGCCATTCTGTTCCTCGGTCAACAATTAAAGAGATGTTTCTACTGAAAATGTTTCTGAAAATATTAAAATGATCTCCGTTAATAGTGCACAAGATCTCTGCATAAGCAGGGTGGAGCTTTGCTCTGATGACAAATACAACTTAAAGTTTATACAAGCTTAGTCATCCTTACTGCCGCACTGGGAGCTGGTCATAAACCACCCCTGGCATTTCTCATATAAAGGAACTAGTGCCAGTTTGCTATTTTAGGAAAGGAAGCAACTTATATTTTCTACCAGACCTGAAACAAAACTGCACTCTTTCTGCAGCTCTCCTGTTTAAGGCTTGTCAGTGTTTCCACAGTGAACCTTTATTACCAGCCTGTTATTCTTGTGAAGAAATATATGTGCTTTCAGACAGCATTTGGCCAAAACAAGCACCACTCCTGATGCTACTCTTTTTAAGTGGTTTGTAAATAAAACCAAGCAAACATTTTCTGCTTTCAGGATAATCCCATTCCAGCTCCCTGCAAAATTCAAACCCTATACAATCCTTGGGGCTTCTTGCTAGCATTGGCCATTTTTCCAAAGGGATGTTCTAGTCTTTTCAGGTACTTTTTCTGTATCTGGGTGCCACAGAAAATAACTAAGCAAAAAGCAGGAGGAAAAAATTGATGGAGCTGATGCCCAAACTCTAGTAGTGTCATGTCTGGACCTCCACACCCCTTCATTCTCCTTTAGATAATTTGAGGGCTTTGATCCCACAGTGACTGTGTGCTCACACATAACCACCAGTACTGACTTCATCACAAGAACTGGGTTGGCAGAGGGCCTGAGTAAATAAACACAGCATTAGATGCACTACTGCAACTAAGGCTGCAGTTCTCTCCTGGTTACTCTGCCCCTGTTCTCCACCTTTTGCTTGCCTGGGAACCCCTCTCTAGTTTCCTTACCATCTCTAAACATGGATGGATCAGGAGGGATCAATGTCCATGTAACTTCTCAAAAGACATGTGGGTTGGGAAGGAAGCAGCAGCAGATGGGTCACATCAGAGATTATCTCTCATCCTGCCACAGGCACTGGGAACAAAACTTTGGGAGATTGTGGGATTTTTTCATAATCGCACCTCACTGACTACTTATCCCAAATACATTGTTTTATTCTGAACATCTTTTTCCTAGCTGTTTTACAGTTCTTTCACAAGCATCATCCTTCTCTCTCTAGTATCCATCTCCCCATATAAGATCTCTCCTTTCTCCATAGCCAGACTCCCATTTCCCATTTATTGTGAAATACAAGCAGCAGCAAACCAGCACAGGTGAGCCCAACTGCCCTGTACCACTGGGAATGGACTCCACACATGCATGTTCTTTGCTCCCAGAAAACCCTTCCATACAGTGCGGATTGCATAGCACAGCTTCTGTACCATCGTCTCCCTCTTCTATCAGTAGCTAACCTTTTCTGTAGAAAGACTTAAATCAGTTTAATATGAAGACGATCAGTAAAACCACTACAAAACCCCACGTGGCCATGGTTTAAATCAGGCTCAACTGAAACTAGTCAGGAATGGCTTCAAATTAAATCAACAAAAAGAGCCTGTTAGAGGAGTTTTCTGTCATATTTACTCTTGTAAACATGTGTGACTTAAGCCTAAATGAAAGATTTCAAACCTTGATTTGCACCTTTTCTATTGTGTTTCCTCTTGTCCTGCTCTGCATTAAGCACAGCAAAAGCCCCTTAAATAAGACATAGCAGTGGTGAGAAGCTGTTTTGTTTATACCAGCTCTTTAAATATTATTCAATTTCTATTCTGCTTGATGAAGTGTGCTGTTGTGTAAAGCCAAGTGGCTCCACCAGCTGTAAGCACTAAAAGGAGAAGAGTAAGAGAAAAACAGCAGTCCTGTCCCAGCACTTCTGACTTTTTACCCCTAAGGGAAGGCAGTGGACACTCACCCATGACCTCTTGAGCTTCAAGCAGGAAGAGTTCACTCCAGGGCCCACATCCTGCAGAGTTCAGCACACACACCCTAATGATCAGGTCTTTGAGAGGATTCCAAGTTGTGAGATTAGCCTTTGTATCCTGTACAATCATCTCCCCCTGAAAGCAAATGGCAACAAGCTGTCAGCTGTCTTAAGGAATCTAGTCCTTAAAAACTTCAGCTCTAAAACTGAACTAAAACATTGCTGTGTAGGCACTAGTATTATAACAAGGGTTGGGAGTTGGGACTCCTGCGTCCTAGTCTCAGTTTGCCCCTAACTTGGGCTATCATCTTGGTTTTCTCTTCTCAAAAATTGTTAACAATTTCTATGCTATCAGGGCATGGGAAGATACAAGGTTTAATGATTTCCTCCTTTAAGGTCCTTCCACAAAAGTTGCTATAGAAATGGGCTTTTTTTTCTGCTATTAAAAGATATGCCTCCTTCTTGTGGTTTAAACACAAAGATGTGCTAGCAGGCTGCAAAGCATCTGACAGTTTTAAACAAGAGAAGATTCTGTCTGTTTTTACTTATAGGTGACCGAATCCCAAATGGCATCTGAATTTCATGGCCAATTTTTACTTAGGATGGCAAGGCAAACATATTTTCAGTGATTTGTGGATCTTCTTCATACACATCATTTGCAGTAAACCCATGAAGCTTTGGCTGCCGCCACTGACACAATGTAAATTGAATGGAAACTCAAAATGTTGTCATTCAAAGTCAATGATGCTGACCCACTATGAATTGGGTCATGCAGGAAAGGAAATAAGTCTCTTTTCCCTTTAGCTGTTTATTATTACAGGCTTGTTCATCATTAATAAACACTGGCTAAATAAATATTAAGAAGTGAGAGACCATAAGAAATGCTGTGAACTTCAAAGGCAGACAGACAGCTACCTGAGAAAGGTCAATGCTCCAGAACAAATGAAAGGCCTTCTACCCTAACAGGGCCCCTTCAACTCCCTACACGTTGTAAATTAATTAAAATAATCTGCAACCTTCTTTCTGTCATTTACAGTGTAACTCATTCACTTGTTAAATACAGCTTTGCTGCTAGGATTTGGAAAGTCAAGTCCCAGTCACAGGAGAGAGAAAGCCCAGATCCTGAGCCATCTGAATGGCCTTTGGGTCAGCACTAGAAAGAGGCAGAGACAAACTGAATTTTCTCTATGTTGTCCTTGTACAAGGAACAGCAGAGAACTGGTCTGTCTGCAGATGAACATTCAAGTGAAGAAAGTCTGAATATGCCAGGAAGGGAGAAGCGAGCCTGGATCTTGAGGCCAAATACTGAGGAGTTGTTGCAAATTAGAATAAAGCAATTTACATAAAAGCAATGCCAGCAATTTAGTCCCCTAGGATGGTGAGGGACCCTAATGCCTACAAAATGTAATATAGACATTCTCCAACTCTGTGCCCAGTGGTTCAGCTCCCCTCTCAATCTGTTACCTGAGTTACATTATCCTGAATCCACTCCAGCCTGTATCCCAGGACATTTTCCTTCAGCACATCTGGAGACACACCTTCCCACTCCAAAATCAGACCAGGGTCTCTTTGGATAACATGGATATTTTGTGGGGTGCTGCTTGGAGCTGAAAGCAGAGGACAAAACACAATCACTCTGTGCAGGAAAATAAGCCACTCTCCAGACTAAAAAGGCAGATTCACTCTCTTTCCTGAGATCAGCTGGAAGAGAGAGCATGAAGGGAGAGAAGAATTTCTCCAAGACACCAGTGCTGTTTGCTTCAAGTGGAGAAGAGAAGGTTGGTCAGCATCTCTCATTTCTTGCGGAGTCCCCAAGAAATTTGGAGAGCAAATGGGACACATGCCCAGCATGCAGAAGCCCTGTGGCTAGAACAAATTGTGTATTGGGCATCATTCCTGTTAACCACATTTGACTGCACATTATTATTTTATGCTCAGCAACCCTTAGAGTGGACAAGCAATCCAATGGCATAGCATTTCCTGCATTTGAGAATTAGCAAGGAGTTTATTATCATCTCTTTTTCCTATTCAGAACTATTTTCCTGTTCTTGATTGCTATTTGCTTACCAAGCTCCAGGGTCTGGAAATAAACCCTGTCAGTGAAAGGGGAGCTGCCCATCTCATTGCTGCACTGCACACGAACACTGTAGTTGGTGGAATGCTTCAGGCCTTGCACACTGTAGGCAAAGGGCGGCACTGGCGTGACTTCAGTGGAGACCTCCTGGCCATCTGGTGACTCAGCTACCTGTGCCACGAGTGAAAAGGAGAAAACTGTTGCTATCGGCCACATGTCTAACAGATCCATAGGGATAAGAATCCATTTCATCATTAGTTTAAGAATAGATACTGCACCAGTAGTGTTAAATGTACTGAAAAGGGAGTTGTCAAACTAAGAATCATGAGACATGCCTTTATTTGGCTTAAATGACATCACTCTCCCAATTCTGGCAGTACAACAATCTTCCATCAGCTGAAAATTTGGTTCCACACATTTTCTTACATATCCCAGTAATTCTATAGTTGACTACTAATTCCTTTAAAGAAAGCTAAATGTGCTTGTTGCTTTGAGTGCTAGTGGCTAGCTTCTGAGGCTTGTATGAATTTGGGCAATGGAAACTGTTGCTGCCTCATGTTACCTTTTTCTCAACTCCGTTTTCAGAAGTTTAGTATTTTCAGTTTTGTAGTGGATTAAAGACATTGTGGACACTGGTGGCTTGGTTCAACTAAACTGCTTGAAATTCAGCTGAAAAGAAACCTTTTGCCACTCCTGCAATCCCTCTCTTTTTTTTTTTTTTTTCAGGATTTTTTTTTTTTGTTTTTCTTTTTTCCAGATCTGAACTTTTAAGCAACTTGAATGTTAATTTAAGTCTGATACAATTGTGTGCTTTTAACATGCAGAGAGATCTAATGCCCCTGCTTTTGTACTGACGATAGTAGAAATCACTGCATAGCTCTGCAGCTCAGCCTATCTTTCTTCTCAAGCGCATGTGAAATAGCAAAGCTGGAAGTAAAAGCAAGGTGTATTCACAAAAGTGAAACAGTCAAACAGACCTCTTATTTTTTATGTAACAGTCTTTCTCCCTGCCCTTCTGCTCATTCTCACATATGCTTTTGGCCCACTGATTTATTTGCCTAATAAAGAGGAAGAATCTCAAATTTCCCTAGCAGAAAAGCATATTGTTGTCATTATCAGTGTCATCCAAAGCAGGGAAAAAACAAGCAGACTCTTGTGTAAAACCCTATCAATTTGATTATGTGTTTCTGTTCAACAGTCTGAAGAGTTGGTGTTCTTACATCTGCCCCTTTTATGCCCTGGAACATGGCTTATGTTAACAGTCAGTAAACACAATTCCCCACGATGTCCCCAGAAGCAATCTGCCTGTCTGAACATGGTGCTCTGGGGGCACCTGATGCAATTCCCAAGTGCCAGAAAAGCACAGCCAAGTTTCAATCCCCCTTCCCTTTCTGGGAGGCTCTGAGCAGAAGTGCAACCTTGGGGAGCCAGGAGCATGTGCATTTTCACATGGAAATGTGGGTCAACATCTCTCACAAAAGCTCTCAGTGTGGGAGACTGAGGAAGCGTGGCTTTCTGTCAGAGGAAGGTCATTGCCAAGTTACCCTGCTCCAACTGCAGGAAATTCATCCTACCCAAAAAGAACAGAAAAAGAGTAGAAAAGAGGGGAGAGACTGCTGAGTGGACAGAAACTGAGCTGCTCTGAGCCTCTTTTCCACGTGTCCCATCCCCCCACCCCTGTCCCTGCCAAAAGTGAGAAGGGGAACTCAAACCCCAGAGTGATTAGCATTGCAGCATGCAAGCCAGAGAGAATAGGCTGTTCCAACTGGAGATAACACACTGTAAAACAGCGGAAGAAAACCATTTTTGACTGTGAAGCAGAACAAAACAGAAGCAGCAACAAAACTCAGAGATCAGTGCCAGCTATGCTCAGGCATTCTTTCTGCCAGTTAAAACAAGATGATGCTTTCTTTTACTTATGAAAGGGAAAAAAAAAACATCAGCACATGAAGTCTCTGGTTTTCTCCCCAAATAAAAAGAGGGCTGCAAGTAAATTGCCTAGGCTGCTTCCAACATACCTTGTCTTTATAAACCTCCTCTACATAGTTGGCGACACCCCACAGAAATTCCACTCCCACACGTTGCTGCTGTAATCAGGTAGGAGCCCAATATTCACATCTGGCAGATAAATCCACAGGGAACGTGCCCACCTGTGTTTGCATGGCCTGCTTCAGGAATCACCATTCCTTTTTGACACTCTCATTCCTTTTTGCCAGCTGTTTGATCTGATTATACAGTTAAGCATACAAAACTAGAAACTTAACTCTACCTGAAGTTGGCCACGTATCATTGTTCTCAGAAACTTAAAGAAGCAGTCTGATTTTTCAGAGATGTTGTGTACCCAGAGAGTTAAAGGGTATTTACATTGATTTTCTGGGCAGAATTGATCTTTGACATTGACAATGAAAAACCAATCAAGATACAGAGCCAGGGCTTGAAGTTATCCTGAAAAGTGTAAATAGGTCTGACTTTGCTATGTCTGGATCCTGGCATTTCCTCTGGCACTGCAAAGCACAGGACTGAGGTGGCCCAGGAGTCACAGGCCACTGTGCTGCACTGCAACAGGTTACTGTGGGCCAGCCGCCCGATGCCAGCAGGACGAGCCAGCATCCTGTGGCCACCCAAGGGGGCATTTCCCACAGAGCAACACCTGCTTCACGTTTGCTGCAGGGTACAACTCTACCCAGAGCAGCTGCCATGGAACAACTGATTTGATAACCTGTTGGGAGGGAGAATGGGGCCAGTCTCAAGTTCTCCATGCTCAGAACTGGCCCTGTGGTTGGGCACCTATTTTGTTGCCTTATTTTTTTTTTTTTAAGTTTCCAGGTTTTAAAACTGTGGAGTAAGAATTCAAACGCTACCACAAAGGAGTCAGGAGGGCAAAAAACGGTTCAAGCAGTGTTGTGGCTGAGGGGAGTTCCCTTCTTGATGCAGGACAGGGACAATCCAGAGGGGCCATACCTGAAGAGTGCAAGAATGGAGGGGTGCACGGCCATCAAATCCTGGCACCCAGACCACGCTGGCATTGCTGCTGGTGACTTGGCTTACAGTTACATTGAGAGGCGGGAGAGGCATGGCTATAAAGGAAACAAAGAGACCTTTCAGCACACACAGAGCTGAGCAGGTATTCACATGGAAATGGCAGAGATTTGAGGTTAGAAATTATGCAATGAAATCACTAACAGAAACGGTACAATATCACATCTTTAGAGAGTGTCCCTGCATGTTGTGAATGAAGCTATTATTTTAACATTGAATATGCTATTATTATCCATTTGTTAACAGCTTGGCATACTTGCTCGATGCACACAGACGGCAGTCGATCTCTGACAGCAATGCCAGCCTGTGATGTTTACACCTTTGCTACTCAGCCTTCTTCCTTTGCCTCTCCATTGAAAGGAATGACCCATTCCTTTGCACACAACTGCCTGTGAACCTACATTGTGAATCAAGTCAGGGCTTTAAAATACCTCCCAGTCCAGCCCCTTGAAACCAGCTCTGCTAGCACCAGTGACCAGCAGTTTGCCATAGTAATCCCAATTCCCTGCAGCTGGATTTGCAGTAGACCGCTTGATCCTCTGAAAGTGCTGCCTCCAGGTCTCCATTAGAAACCCTTCCTGAAACACCCCCAGACAGAGCCTGGACTGAAAGCTGTGCCTCCTGCAGGCTTAGGATGAATAAACTCAGAAAGTACTGTTTTACAGAGAAACAATGAGAGGCAAAGGGAGTATCTATTACGTAGCTGATAACACATTACAAGTTAAAGACAGAGCCAGGAACAAAATCAGGATTCACAGACTAGCCATTTAATCAGATGTTTGTGCTTTCTACCACCACAGAAGAGCTCTAAAGTACTGGCCCTCTGATCTCGCTCTGACCAGACACCTCCATCACTGCAGGGGCCTCTACTATGTTGTCGCATTAACCTGAGCTCCCTGGCTTCCTCTCAGGATCCTCAATGCTTCTCTTTGCCCTCTCTTTTCCTCCCACTCTGATTCCACATAGTTACTTCCTATTCTTCCCAAAATACCCCTCACCATCTCCTTCCCACTCCCAAGCCTCTGTTTTCATTTAGGCATCTCACACCTGAAAAAATTACCAGCTTAATGAACCTCTCCCCTGGCCTTTTGCTCATTTAAAAAATAAACAAAAAAAACCAACCTATGCTGCTGCCACAAGTAATACTTTAATACTTTTCCTGCAGCACCTCAACAGATAGTACTCTCAGGTGTCCTCTTAAAAAAAAAACAGAAAACAAAAAGCAAACAAGGTTCTACCTACAGACTGAATTTTCCACCTCTCCTGATCTGTATCCAGCGGAAAAGTAATTGCAAACCAGGATTCCACCAGCTGCATCTTCTACTTTGCACCTTTGTCTCTCACTGCACCAAGGATAACCAAAATACTGCCTTCAGTATCTCCAAGGAGCCATCTTGTAGGAGAAATGCTTAGACCAAAGTCCCATCCCAGGTTTCTACAGAAGGCCTAGAGGACAGGATGGGGCAGGGAATAGATGGTACCACAGATTAATTTTATAAAGCCTTTGTTGTCTGGTTAACTAGTTACCAGGGCTCAGGACAGGGGGTTATCACCTAGATAAGAACAGTATGCATGGGTGGGAGGTGGGGCAGCACAGCACAGGCCTGGGATGGAAGATGGGAAATGAATCCTTCGCCTTTCAGGTAAAGGTCTTTGGAAGTTAACTTAGACTTTTATCTGTCTTGGTTTCTTTCCCTTTTGATTCAAGTTTGTGAGATCTTTGGGGGAAAAAAAGCTGGCTTCCACTGCTTGCTTGGGTATCAAACATTCAGTCTTTTGTAAACATACTCATTACTTTTGGGCTTGGCAACATGCAATTTTCAACACTGGATGGCAAGCCCAAAGGAGGTACAGGCTATAGCTCCAGTAAGAATAAATAAATAATCAACAGTTAACACATTCACCCTGTACTGGAGACAGCCCCTGGAGAGGGCTGGCTTTGCTAGCACCTTCCCCTAACTCTGCAATATGTACAAGGGACAGATGCATTTCACCATTGTGTGCTGGGGAAAAAAAACCTCTCGGTGGCTGTTTCCTGTTGTGCTCCAAAACATGGGATACAGCCACAGAAATCTTAGCTGCACACACGAAGGAGAGCAAAGCCAACCTGGAAACAGGACCTTGAGTGTTAACATAATGACAGTTAACTTCCTCTGTGCTCTTAGAGTGGCTGGAACAATGGGGCTTTGTACAGGGCTGGGGACTGTGGGCTACAATAGCAGTCATTTTCTCCTTGGAGTACACGCAGCACATTGTGGGTACTACAGAGAATAGATTATGAACAACAACAGCAGCAAATAAGAAGAAATGTTAACAGTTTGTAAATGTCCTAGCAAAAATATTTGCCTCTGGAAGCACAGAAGAAACAAATTGTTCAATAAATTGTAAAAGCCTTGAGAATCCTCATCAGCAGATGTAAAGAGAGGAAGGCTCTAATCATACATGTATGGACAACTACTCCCAGGAGTAATTTCACTGAAGTCTACATGTTCATGGATTCAAGGATGAAAAAAACATTATCTGGGCCTGTTCCTCTTCCTGCCAATGTCCTTGTTAGGAGATTTGCTTTAGTTTTAACAGGGGCTGAATTAGATCTTCAGAACTTTTGCTCCTTAGAAGAGACTTCTCACTTCCTTAAGTTTATAACTACTCTTTTAGATGCATCTTTGAGGTATTACAGTTACAATTCTTATGACTACAGCAATGGATTTGCTCTTTACAACCTGGCTTTTTATCTATAGGACATGCCACATACTGGTGCAACATTTGCTGAATCGCTTAAGGTTGCTCTTCCTCAGCTCTAAAAAGCATGTGTGTGCATGCGCAAGCATGTGGTGGTGATACATCCCTCCTAAATAGTTGTGTGGATGTGTTAGCTGATGATTGACCCCTACAGAACACTTTTGACTAAACACAATTGCTGGGGAATGCAAGAATTCTGTGGCCTTTACCCTATTATCTTATTAACAGTTAAAAAAACCATACTAAATCTATGTTAACATAGAAAAACTTTTGTGCATGCTAAATGTACAAAAGTACATTTAGCATGCACAAAAAGTACAGCTTAATAAGACTTTTTAAACCATAATAGCTTCGTGAACTAAATTCTACCCCAGAATAAAAATATCCACAGAACATTTATACCACAATAACTAATTCCCCTGTGCAGACAAGCCTTTGAGGCAACAACTCCAAATGTTTTTAAATTAAGTTATAAATCTTACTAGTTCAGCATACTGCATTCTTGACATAGCAGTAAGCACAATGTCCTGAAGAGAAATACACTGTAAGAGCAGTAGATCTAAAGCTGGATTTTAAGCTATCCTTTAATGAATATTAGCTAATACAACTGTGAGCTCTGATACAGACTTAATTGCTTGCTCTTACTTGCGCTGAGAAATAAGTTACCACTTGTTCCAAGTGATTTTTGTGACATGCCTCTTCTGGAACTGATAATCATGTCATTTAATGCACATTAAAGCACAACTAAAAATTCAAATGCAGAAGCATCTCAACATGAATAGGAGGGGAAGAACTGATTGCTCTGATTATCCATGTGTCAGCCACCTGAAGGAACAGAGGAAACATGACATCAACTTAGGGACTTCCAAATGGCAAGTGGTCATGCAAAGGCTAGGAATTATTTTGAATGAATTTTTAAAGATCAAAGAATTAAAAATAATAAAATCCATAAGAAGAGCATGGATGAGCAGACTTTACTTGCCACTGGTGATCACCTTCCTTGTCTTTTTTCAGCATCTCATGTGACGTCAACAGAACCAAGCAGAAGCAATGGACTCTTGACTCTAATTGTTAGACTCAATTGACTCTAACAAGACCCATCTATCTCCAAGAAGAAAAGATTTCCCTGGCTATAAATGTATACCCAGTTTAATCTCTCACAAACAATTTGACTGCTCTGAGTCTCTCCTTTTCAAGGAAAAACTTATTATTTGACATCACATTTCCACTCCCAAATCAGATGTGGTTTATTTTCAACAGCCTGGGATACAGCCCTGCATAGCAAGTGGGAACTGCTGTTAGAGCACAAAGTATTATTTCAACTGCTGAGAGCTTCAACTGGTCTGGTTCTTGGCAGCTTTGAGACAGCCCCTTGCATTAAGGAGCCCTACTTTCCCTCCCCAGAGAACAAACCCAAGTCCCTTGCCCATAGTTTTGCACTCTCTCACCTTTAATTTGAACAGTGGCTGTCCGAGATGAAGACAATCCCTTTACGTTGTGAGCTTCGCAGGAGAAAACTGTGCTTTGATTAATACCTGGAGATCAGCCAAGAAAAGGAAAGGAAACACAAACAGCTATATAATCCAGCTTCAACCTTCAGTGGAATTTCAATTATGTGTGACATCCAGCTCAAGCTGTACAGGCAATTGGGAGGCTGAGCTGGGTGCCAATCAAAGGCATGTGGATTTCTATATAATTAACATGCTAAACACATTTTTAATGGAGAGAGTGTGGCAATGTAGGAAAGCTTCCACTGGAGCGTCAGAAAACACTGAAAAAGAAGGATGAATCTGGCAGAACAGCAGTTTACAGTGCTCAGTTAGTAGATGTCCACTTCTCACTTTCTGCTGAGCATCTTTGGAGCAAGGATGTCTAAGCACATGGTTCAGCACCAATGCCCAACGCTCTGGACCTCAGCCAGCCACCTGAGCAACAACCATTTTCCTACTGGCCATGAATCCAGGCAAACTTCCAACCAGATGCAGATTTCAAGCTAATGCCCACCTGTCCCTCACCTTGCACAAGACTTCTGAAGACACACAAAGTGTAAGTCAAATGCTACTGCATCAGCACTGATGCACTTTCCAGGGGTGATACAATGCAGATGAGGATTATACTCCCTGTCTTCTGTGAGCATCCATCCATCCATCCATCCATCCATCCATCCATCCATCCATCCATCCATCCATCCATCCATCCATCCATCCCACAGGGCCCTAACATGGATGGCATCATACTGATGTCTGGCTGGTCCAAGATGCATATAGGTATTGCCAGTTAATCAGAATTGAGACAGATTTGCAAAGATGCCTGGAGAAGTGTGTCCACCATATGTTTTCACTCAACTTGGCCCTCAATTGCCTTATAGGGCACTATCTGAGAAAATGTAAGGATTAGCATTTTTAGGATGGGAAAGACAGTTTAGGAGGGAAAAAGACTACTTGTGCAGTGTTAACCTTTGCTCTTTGATTCATCTCCCAAGCCTTAGGTTAACAACATTGTGAAGAAGGTGTAGTGTAAGAGAGGAGGGGCCGCTATAAAATGAAAGAGCAAAATATTTCAGCTTCTTCCACTCACCCTAATGAGCCAGAGGAAAATGCTGCCATCAGGAAGAAGGCCAGGAAATAGAGCAGAGCAGTACCTGACATGGTAAGCACATCCCAAAGATGGAACCAAACACACCCCTGCCCTGAGGAAAACACAAACCACACCACAAACCATGATCTCCTTACTCTATAGCACTGTTGCCAGTACGGCTTTCCAAATACAACAATCTTTTTACCAAACCAACTGCTTGTTGAACCTTCTAAATGTTTGCTTTCTAACCAGTACTTTACTATTATTAGTTTTTTCAGAATTTGATACTTTCTTTAGGTATCAATGCTTGTTCTCTTGAGAACCATCTTTTCTGACGTGCTTTGGCAATCTAACCATGCAGCTTGTGTCATGCTACATTTTTCTGTTGCAAAGACAAGCTCTAACCAAGGGACATCCAAAAGAACACCAAAAGGGGTAAAGAAAGGTGCTGGTGATGATTATATGCAACAGCAATTCATTTGGAGAATCACTAGGAGCAGAGGCCCTTCTTCAGGCCCCCATGCTGTAGCTCCACAGTGACAGACATTCTGTAAGGCATCATGGGATGAGTTCAGTGGAGGAAGGGAGACTTACTTTTTTATTGTCTTTCCCCCATCAACTATCAATCTTTTCAGTTTTCATTTCAACAGGCAACTTGTATCATAAGGGAGCAGTTTTCATTTCCAACTTGGAACAGCATTGAGTGGCTACGTAAGAGAGGGAGATGATAAAACCATTGCAAATCACAAGCCAGGTTTTGATTTACATATAAATTAGGTTCTAAAGGTTTCATAGGATTCAATAGCTCAAAGGATGTCCAAAGATGTACAGAAAGAAAGTCTCCCTGGGTCTAACTGTACTAGCAATGCCGAAGAGGCCACAGAGAGGACTCTGAATTGTAAAACCTTTTCTTTCTGAATAGCTAGCTCAACTCAGGGCTCAGGGCTGCTGGGAATAATAAAACAGCAGCAAAGAGAAGCAGTAACACAAAGCTGTTGGACAGTTAACTAGAACAAAGTTACCTATAGGTAAATAGAAGCATAGCTGCAGTCTGGTTCTGGTAGGGATACATCACCCCTTCCCTGAAAGTGGGCTGAAGAGAGACCTGAACATCTACTGGCTCCTGAGCTATTCAGCTATTTAAGAAGGCAGTCTTTCCACCACACACCTAGTGCCTGCTCTGGGGAAAACCTTGGTCTCTGATATAAACCACCCCCCTTCAGCACCAACACAACCACCCCAGAAGTGTCAAACAACTACATGAGGTGGTTGGGTTTTAATGATAAAAGCATCCAGCAAGCCTGCAAGAAGAAAGAGCAGGGGAAGAGGAGCAGAAAGTGGTACGTGACATGGCTCTGAAAAGGAGGAAGAGATGGCTCCTGTTACATGTGAACACTTGGAGATTTCCAAGCCAAATGTGACCAGAGTCACTTAATATAACCATGAACAATCTCCACGAGGTGGAACAGAAGAGGCACCCAATGCATCATCTGTCCCGTACCATCATTATCTCAGTGCCAGCTGTACCCGAGCTCTAAAGAGCCTGTGCACCTCAAGCCAGCAGAAAATGCACAGAGCAACGATCACCCCTCTAGATGATGTGGCTCTGTATGTGACTCTCAGCCCTCAATGTACAGGCAAAAACCATTCTCACACTATGTGGTGACCCAGTGCCACTAGGCACCATCAGAAGAGAGCTCTCCTCTTCTGATGCTCAAAGTGCTCCCCTGCATTGGCAACAGCCTTACCTGACACATTTAAGATGGAGGGGGAGATGTCTGGAAGCCCCACTCTAGAGTCTCCCATCCACCAGACAATTGTCACTGGTTCAGGGGGACCAACAGCAGCACAGGCCATATGAAATGGGGCATTAGGGGACACGGACACATCCTCAGGTTCCACAGTAAAGTACGGCACACCTAGAAAAGCAACAGACAAGTGATAATAACTGCAGAGGCTCCTTCTCTCTCTTGTTTATTTCCACTAAAACCAGTGCCCAACACTGGACACCCACCTGCCCTGTCTCTAATCTGACTCCCTTGAAGCCCTTCACAAAAAACAAGGGTCAGACATGCTGGATCACCTCAGGGCATGAATGTCTACACAATCCTACTAGAAGAATTCAGAGAGAAAAACAGTGTTTGCTTCCCAAAATGCCTTTGAAAAATCACTTTCACCAAGTCTCCTTCAAGACTTCCCTGTGAAGTCACTTTTAGTGGCTGTTTTTGCTCAGCTTTTCACCTGGAGAGACTAGAGTTTAAAGAGGCAACAGTCAATAACTTTAGCAGTGGCAGACACCACTTTAAAAAAAACACCTAATCCATCTGCAGATACTTCTTACTGTGCATTAAAAACTGAAGCCTGTGAACGTGTTGAACTAGCAGCTGTAACAAACCCATGAATGAGGAAAGAATCCCCCAGGTGAGAGACCGGGATCACTGACAATGCTTTGTCTACAACTTAAATTGACTGGAGACACCTTCCAGCATGCTCCGACACCACGAGAACCAGGCTGACTTGGAGTCAAGGCTAATTTGTTTCAGAGCTCATGGCTAACCGAGAACACAGCTCTCTTGATAACTATCTATTTCCCAGTATGGAAAAACTCCTGCTTGATACAACAGGCCTTAGATCAGGTCCCTAGGGAGCAAAACGCTCACTACACCAGGTCATCTCTAAGTGGCAATAGCTAAGTGTAACTCAACACAACATGAGATGTGGTTCCTCTTATGGGCGATGCCAAAACTCTTGTGGTTTCAGTACTCCAAACCAGGCACACAAAATTCACCAGCCATTAGCATCACTGCTGACCCTGCAGAACAGCCAGAGTGCACTTCTGGTGGCTGGTGGAAGAGCTGAAGGTCCAGAGAAACACAAAGTTCCTTTTTATATTCAAAACTTTGGGTCTCAAGCATAACTGCTATCAACTCATCTACACCTAAATTAGGTAGTCTCAGCTGGAAAAAAGCGTGTTCTGGGAACTGCTGATCTGCTGCCTTACAGAAACAGAAAAGCCAACAACATCGTGCATTCATATGCTTAAGTTACACTGCCTGTCCCTGGGGAAGATGACAGGCCTCAGTTGGTGTGGCAGATGCTGAGCACCTGCAACGTGAAGCAATTAATGTAGGTGCCTAAAAATGGATTTAGAAGTCTAAAGCTTGGCATTTCCCCTACACTCCAGCTGAAAGTAGTGGTGGTGTCCTTAGTCTTTCACTGACCGTTCAGTCACCGTTTGTGTCTTTCAGGTGGCAGTTTGGTTGTGACTTGCTTGCCACTCCCTTTAGAGCTGCAAGTAAACGAACAAACTAAAACAGGTCTAAAAATAGGTCACTTCAGGAATGATGGTGCAATCTGTACAAAGGCTAATGCACAGGACAGGTATATCCGTCATCATGAATCACTGATGGCTTTTGCTTGCATGTTTTACTTTATTTTCTATTGCAGTCATAAACAAACAGTAAAAGCGAATAAACTTCCCAGATACCAGCTGTGACACCTCTGCTCGCTTTTCCCTCCTTCTCCAAGGAAGGCTGGAAGGGAAAATACCATTGTTTTTTCTACCTGTGAGTAGGATCCCTGCCTCTTGTCCCTTTGCCATGGCACCTGAAGTAACCTTTCAGGAGGATCCTGCCCAGCTCGGCAGGTTTGGGAACAGCTAGCCAGATTAGACAAGACCGCAATTAAAAACTCTCATCGTTCAGGGAGTATAGCTGACTCACCCAGCTCAGGAACTTGCACTGCCCCCGTACATATGTTACCTGGATACCTCACTGTCTGCGACACATTTAGCCTCCTAATTCCTGCTACAAGAAGCAGCTGCCGGCACCCCCCTTCCACAGATGCACCATGGACGCATGGAGCAGCCAAAAGCCAGGAAATCGGTGGCAAAGCAAGGAAATTAGCCTGCCTATTCCCTGTTCCAAGCCAGCATCCAACCTACAGCTCAGCTTTTAGACAGTGTTAATTAAGGGGGACATGTCCATACAGGCATGGCTGGGGCTCTGACTACAGCCACAACAGGGGTAAGCAACCCCAGGAACAGCTGCACAGTCAGAAATTATGGTGTAATTTCAGAGGGAAAGTTCTGTAAGAAACAATCTTATTTTTCACATGGTCACACTCTGCAGCGTGCCTCTTAAATTACCTCTCCGAGCATCAAACACTATCATGTTCTCAGTAAGGCTGGAGTCTGGTTTCTAAACCAACAAGTTTTCAAATAATTCTGGTTTTGTAAATTCTAAGGAGTATTTCATAAAATCAAACATTTTAACATTACAAAGACAGTTCAAATAGCATCACTACAAATTCTGCCTGATACAAACTAGGTAAGTGGGTCTTATGGGAGATAAGACAGCAGAGAAATCCATTTGAGCTCACTTCAGTCATCCACACTTGTCTTGTGTGGCACAGCTAAGGGTACCAGCACCTCCTGAAGGCTGCAAATGACCAGAGTAAAGATCCTCTCTCAGTCAAAGAGGATATGGTTGTTATCAATATACAGCAACCATTTTCAGACAAAGCTGGTACTCTTGGAGAAATACTTACAGCAGTGACAGTGGAACAGACAGGCTTATGTGTTCTCCAGTGTTTTCGTTTGCTAACAGCTGACAGGTTTTTAAAAACCCACCCGTTATCATTACTTGTTATTTTTTAATTTTTTCCACTAACTCCCTTTTCACATGATTACATCCTCAGTTCAAGTTTAACTAGCTTCCGCTGTACTTGCTTTTTTTTTCTGCTTCTGCTGTCAGCTTTGGCCTTCATTCTCAACACTCCCCCTTACCTCGCTGCAGCTGGGTTTTGTAACTTTGGTATTTCTTGCCTGTGCTATCCAAAAGGGCTCCTTTGTTTTTCTGATGGCTTAGCACACTGAGCTACCCAATCACTCCTAGCACACCCACCACGCAAATACAGCCCCCTCTGGAATGAGACGTGGTAAATGGAATAGAAATAGAAACCCTGCACAATAGAGAGCATTTTAAGATGAAAACAATGTTCACCAGTTGATACTGCACCTGGAAATTTAGGTGGACAAAAGCCTGGAATTTATGGAAGCCAGCAGGTAAGCGCTTCTCCTCCCATAAGAACCACTATGAGATTTTCAATGTCTCTGAGCGAGTCCTTTGCTGTAAAACACCCAAACCACACCACCTCCATCAACACTCTCCCCACCCATTGTCTTTAAGACTGTTGATTCAGCTCTGGCCTAAAACATAACCAATTACACCCAAAAAGCCACCTCTTGCTGCAAATGCACCATTCCTGTCAACTTCCTGCAGAATATTAAGCCATCCTTTGGCTACTAGCTTGCAAGGATCTAACATAATTGTAGCTCGAGGAAAATGAAACTAGAGACAGTAAGAAGCTACCAATCCATGCTGCCATGGGTGACTTTTGGGCAACCATGTAGAAGTTATTCCTTATCAGACAAGACCGGGCAAAACAGTGCCATGTGGAACAGTCACAGCTATGAAGCACTGATGTAGAGCACTTCTCCCAAAACTCAGAATTGGGATAAAGCTGTACGTTGCTCTCAAAGACCTGATTAGCTGATACACAGAACCAGTCTGTGACCCTGCTTTGAGAAGTGGGTTGGACTACATAATCCCCATGGATCCCTTTTGACATGAATAGTTCCATCATTCTACAAATTATTTGGAGACCAAAGCAACAACTGATCAAGGGGCTAGAAAGAAATATGTGTGCATGAAAGGATCTTTTACTTGTTTCCTAATGTGCCAAAATAAAACCAGAAGATAATAAACTGACAGCTCCTCTCCTTGAAATTATTCTCCTACCATTTCTTATTCCTGCTCTGTAGTAATCTTGCTGCCATTAGCAGCAATGGTTCAGATCCAAGAAGCCTGTCACTGGAGCAATCTACCCTCATCACTCCCACCTAGAGCATGTTGGCGGGTCAGCCCTGAAAGGAAACCAGCACTACTACTACTACTCCTTACCTTCCACTATGAGCCACACTTGCTGTGATTCTTCCTTCTTCCCCCCGTTCTCAACCTGGCACCAGTACTTCCCAGAATCTGTCCGCTCGACGGATTTCAAGCTGAAAAAAGTCAAAAGCCATATCGATATTTTACGTGGATAAAGCATGTTTTTGCCCCCAGAAGGACCCTCCAGTGTTTGGCAAAGCAGATGCATAGACAACACCCAGGAGGAGAATTATCCAGCACAAAATATGGCAAAACAGCAAAGATGGGAGGCTTCTCTCTAAAGTGGTTGGAGGGAATCCTCAGCAGAGCAGACAGCCTTCCTTTGAAACAGCATCACAGAACACTCGTCACTTGCATCCTTTGAGGATAGGAAGGGGTTGGCCATCTTGATCCTGAATCGTGGCTCTAGCTAGCCTTCAAGAGCGACGGCTTGGCCTGTGATGTCTGAGCTAGCAAGAAACTCCCAGTCACAAACTTCTAGTGACCTCAACTGCTTTGCCTCAGGTAGGTGACAGGACTGGTGACAGGCTCATACAGAAACAGATGGGTCAGAAAAGACAGCCCCTCACCTCAACAGTACTCAGTGTTACTCTAATCCTAAAAGCGCCTCACACTGCAAAACTCCTCGGGCCTCTCAATTTGTGATTTCAAGGGGTTATGCTGCCCTACTCTTGCACAGGATCTCACCCTACAAACTCTTCCATGTCCTCCCTTGTTCAGCAACAGCTCCCCTTTCTAAGAAGACACATCCAAGCAGGGGAAGGCAGCCACGTGAACTGAGCAGTATTCAAGTCACAGGCCTCCATTTCGGGGGAGAAATTCTGCTCCTCACCCCACTGCTGGAAACCTGCAGTACCCTTACTGCCAATAGGAACAGGAGGCTGGCATGGTGAGTAAGGACAGAATATGGTCCCCAAACAACAAGGTCTCAGCTACCAAAGGCACCAGTGTGATTCTGAGCACCTGTCAATGTACAAATGTTGATTGCCCCCCAAGGGAAGTGCAGCCATGCGTCTGCTGTCATGCAGGGATCTTCAGCAAACCTGATGCCCACCCTCCTGATGCTAGTAGTCTGCCTCAGGGAAGGGGAAGAATGTCTCAGGATGGAAGATGGAAAAGGGAGAGTCTTTGCTAAAGCACACAAAGTGGACCCACTACAGCCTGATTTTCAGAGCTCTACCTTCAAATGGCATCAACTCTCCTGCCCATCCAGCCACATGTTTTGAAACACAGTGATCGCAGCAGAGAGTCACACAGTTCGTGGTAGAAATGATCACTTTAGGAGAAGAAAGGAACAAGGAGAAAAAGATACAGAAACATCTAGATTTAGCACCCTATACTTAGCCCTGGTGCTGCAGAGTTCTCAGTGGAGGAAAACAAGAGGTGAGAAAAAAGATCAGACTGAGCGACTGTGGGGGGCAAAGAGAGTTAACTAGGAGGACTGGGGGGAAGTAAATGGTATAATTTTAAGAAAAGCTGTTTCCACAACATAATGTTATGCAGTAGCTTTACCGGGAACAGATATTTTTTCCTATCAAAATATTTATTACAGACAAGCTTTATCACAGATACTTTTGGTTGCTGGAATTAGAGAACGTGTGCAATGTCAATCCAAGAAAACTAAACAGGAGGTGAAGCTGGAGCTCAGGGGAGGGTGAGTCTCAGTCAGTCAACAGTTTTAAGGCCTCACAGTGATGGCATGCTTCCTCGTACAAGCTCCCTTTATGCACATAAAAAGCCAGAGCAGAACCTTGAGTCTTGTTTAACTCAATATTTCCAGAACTAGCTGACATCCCCCTCCTGCTGAAATAAGGCACGGAGAGCTGCTTTGCAGAAGAGAGTTTTTTTGTGCAGGACTTTTTGTGCAGTAGGGCAGGACTGATATTGTGTAGTGTAACTGCATTAGGAAAGCCTCTGCAAAATGACTCGGGGATGGTTCAGGTGATGAACACTCCTCCCCAGAGAAAGGAAGGGGATGTAGTCTTGGTAGTTTCATTTCAATTAACAGTCCTCACTCTTTGGACAGACTGACAGCTCAAGAAAAAGTAAGAGAACAAAATGAGTAAGAGAGAGAAAACCTATTTAAGTAAGGCAGGCCTTAGTTTTCCTGCTTCGCAGCAGAACAAGACAAACAACCAAGGCAAGAACATCCTTTCACTTTGAAGTCCCATCTCAAGCATCACAAGCATTAGCAAAGCACCTGTCACCACAGTAGTCAGGAAGTCAATATGGTCCTATTGCATAAAATCTCAGCCATCGGTGGCTTCAGTTCCGCTCTCAGTTATGCCCTTGCCATGTGCCGAACTGCAGACCCAAGGACCCTGCCCCACTGAGGGCACTGCAGTTGCATAGATATAGCTGACAGCAGAAAACTGTGCAATAGTTTCCGCTATACTCTTCTTTCTCTGCATCTGTTGTACCTGAGGAAGCCGATCCAGTGTTCTTCATCTACTGGAATGTACACCTGGTCTACGCTTTGCACCACTTCTCCGTCCTTGATCCACAACATCTCGGGATCTTCCATTCCCTCGAGGCTGCAATTTAGTTTGACGGGTTGGCCCTGGGACACCTTTAATTTGATTGGAGATCCTGTAAATTTCATACCTAAAAAAAAAATACTACTCCGCCCCACCCCCAGAAGAAGGGGGGTTGGAGTACAGCAAATTACTCTAGGTTGGTGGTCTGGATTACATACCCTACCAGCACACCCTGCAGAGGGGTCTGTTAGTCTCGTCACTGCTCAACTGTATCTGCTAAGCAACAGTCAAAGGCAAGCACTGAAAGCGCAATTGCTGGAGAAAAGGGGTGGTTCAGCCCATACACAGGGCTTTTTTCAATTCAGGTAACAGCAAGGTGAGCATCTGCAGAGCAATGCCCAGGCAGAGACAGACAGAAATGCTGGGAGCTTCGTTGTGTCAGTGATCCAGCACTGCTAAGCGTGTTCACTCAACATGGTACCACACTTCCCTCTTCTCCCCAGGCTTGAAATTTAGCTATGGTGTTCCTGTGCCGCTAAGAAATCATCGTACTTGCTCCTTTGTATGCATTTGTAAAGAGCCGGGATACAAGAAAGATTCAATTATGTCTGGTTATTCAGTGTACGCTGTTCTTCTGCATTACAGAAAGCTTCTCTGCAATTTGCAAAACGCGTGAAAGCAAAGCCTATTCCACAGCATACCTTGCCTAGGAGGAGAACTGTTTACGGAACAGATATTTCTGTCGTGTGACGTGGGCGGCTCAGACAAGCCTCCCTGACCCTGCAGTCCAGTCAAAGGACCACGTTATACTCAGAGCTATGTAGTTGTGACCCCAAAGCAGCAGGGCCAGAGTCAGTGGAGCTGCTCAGGTTTATACTGACACAGAAGTGATCAGAATTTGGCCCGGAGCACTGTTACATGTGTGGGTGGATGGGGAGTGTTTCCCTCAAGCAGAAGCGAATATATGGAATGTGTTACCATGAGAAAACACGGAAGCCAACTACATAAGCACATTTAAGGAAGAAAGGCATATAAAGGAGGAACCAGAGGATCAAAGGAGACCGTGGGAAAGCAAGAAGGTGGGAAATAAATGTAAAGCTAGTTTTGTTAGGGAGAGTGGTCATTTCCTATGCAGTGGCACAGGACTGACAGACCAGAACAGGTCTAGCCTAGTTCAATATTATGCCCTGGCAGTGGCCTTCACTTCCTTCAAAAATAAATGACTCCATCACTCTGCTGCCCTTGCAAGGCTACGTATCACAATACATTACAAATTTACGCAGTTCACTGATTGGTCAGCTTCTCACTGGACACCTCATTACCCTACAGAGCCACAAAAAAAAATGCCAGTTCTGAAACCCAGAGCGCTACTAAGTAAGCAGCCCTGCTGTTCTCAAACTCTGTTACAGCCTGACCAGTGATCAAATACTCCCCTTCTTGCGAACACACCACCCTCCCACAGTCACAAGGGCATCAGTGTACAGGGCAGTGCAACAGCAGAGTTACTCTCAGTGTGGCTGTAACAGCTGGAAGAAGAGGGAGCCAGTACTGTGGGACTAGCTGGTGCTCTGCCACCGGCAGCTGCTACCCAGCAGTGCACCAGTGGTCCAGGAGCAGTCCCAGAACACAGGCAGAAGGACTTTATTCCTCTCCTTAACAAGACCCCTCAGCCTGTTAACAGCTTGTTTCCCACACTCATCCTTTTGCCTTTCTATCTCTGCTGTTATTAATTTAGCAAATTCACAGAGAACATTGGAAAACTGCTAAGATGAGCTGTAGTAACTGAACTAAAATGCTCATTTGCCGGGCTAAGAATTTAATCACCTTGGGTGAGGATGATCTAACGCCTCTCATTACTTAACTCATCTGTAACAGAAATTACATGTCCCAGTGCATGCCAGAAAGCATCCTCCCTTTTTGCCTCACAATATTGGAATAAAACATGAAAGCTTCATAGCAGCTCTCACTGTGTTATAGAAAACTGATGTAGCCAGGCTGCTGAACACACGCACAAACTGACAGACACTCTCGCTACAGGTGCCTTCGTGGAAAAGCAAGCTACTTAGATCTCCTCAGACTGCCCTGCTGAAAGAGTTAGCCACAAATTAAACAAAGAAGTGTTGTTAGAGACCCTTGATGGTTTTCAGTTCCCATACAAGTTAATGATGTAGGAAATTAATATACAGTACAAGTGTTCAGCCCAAGATGTAATTCTCCACATTGCTCAAGTATAATCCCCCTGTCGAGATCAAATGAAATGAAGAAATACAGATCGGGGGGGTTAATAAATTCGGTTTCCTTGACAAAAATCCAGTTCTGGCTGCAGCATCTCTTCCTGCAGGTATCGGGACGAACCACACAGGAGGCCAATATGGATTTTAATTTCCACCTATTCCTCCTTCTATTCTCCCACTCATAATTTCTCATCTGATAACAGTCTTGCCAGCGCATGAAGTAATCTCATCCAAACAGGCTCCTCCAGCCTACCTGTAAAAGCTGCAGGAGCTAAAACGTCTAGCTAGGAAATAAAATTATATTGAATTTCTTAGCAACCAGTTGTCAGACAGAGTTGACCACAAACAAACATACTAGCTCTCAAAATACATGACATTCTTGTTTGTGGATATTTTGGTATTGGTTTTTACTTTTTTAAACTTGCCAGCATTGAGGCATTCCTATGAAGAGTAGTATGTGTTTTGTGAAGTTATTTTGGGAGTGGAAAGAGAAGAGTGGAAACACTCTACCAATGCAAGCCAAGGGAAAGATTTTTCGCTCCTCAGACACCTCAGGACCCTGATGTAGCCACCCCCAGCTCTGTCAGCTCACCCCCCATGTCACTGCCCGCACCCAGCTCCACGGGCAGCGCGGAGCCCCCGCTGCCGGGGAAGCCGGCGGGAGGCTGCCCCGGGCGCCCAGCGTCCTCTCCCTGCCGGCTCGGGGGTGAAACTTCGGAAAATGAGTTCAGGAGCGGGGGGGAAAGCCAACAAAAAAGCCACTTAGGAATGCGTGAGAGCCCGGCTTTCCTCGGCGGCGATCCGCGCTAGGCAAACACCAGGGCAATGCCTCCGCAAACAACGAGTTAGGATTATTTGGGCTACGACTTGCTACTCTCGTACTCGAGGGCGGGCGGGCCAGGGAGAGGGGCAGGGGCCCAACATGGGCCGGCCCCGACCCTCACNCCCGGCGGCGGGAACCGTGACCCGCAACCCCTCCCGGGAGGGGAGGCTCAGGGGACGCTGCCCCGCCGCCCTGCCCGCCCGCCGGCGGACTGCCCGCCCCTCTCACCTGCCACGCCGGCGACGTCCCGAAGCGCCGCAGCCCACAGTCCCAGCAAGAGCAGCCGCGGGATCGCCATGCTCCGCTTCAGCTCCATCGCTCCCGCACCAACATCCTCCCCCCCTCAGCTCCCGGCGCCGCGGCAGCGGCTACGGCAGC
>VZRU01006838.1:13219-41494 GCA_013398155.1 Pedionomus torquatus | reverse complement strand
GGGGCGACGGCGCGGTCGATGGGGTCTAGCCGGGCGCGGTGCGGGCGCCGGGCGATCTCCCCCTGCCGGCGCCGCTCGGCGGCTCCTCAGCCCCGGTCCGTCCGTCCGTCCCTCCGTCCGCCCGTCCCTCCTCAGCCGCCGCCTTCTCCTTCAGGAAATGGCGCTCTCGGGCGGTCACCGCGCGCCGTGCTCCCCCTCTGACATCACGCTCATGAATATGCATGAGCCGCGCGCCCGCCGCCCCCGAAGCGGCGCCTCACCCTGCCCGCCGCCCCCTCCCTCGCTCCGCCGCCCCGGAGCGGGACCGGGAGCACCGCCGGACCCCTCCGGAGGGCGGGCTGGGGCGGGCCGAAGGCGAGGACGGTTTCCCCCCGGTGCGGCTGCTCCACGGGGCAGCCTGGTTTCCAGAGCGCCGGCGGCGGGTGACCCACATCGGCGGGAGCTGCCGGGGAACCGGACAGGGAGGGGGGAAACCAGGTCGCTTATTCCCCTATCTACATATGGAGGCAAGAGGGCAGCCTGGTTCCTCAGGAGGGCCTCCAGCCCACTCTGGGCAGGAGGGCTTGGGGCCACCGCCAGGGCTCAGCCCACCCAAACCAAGGCTCTGCCGGGATGAGCAGCACCTCACCTGATGCCCATAGCACCCTCGGTCCCATCATCTTCCCTGGCTGGACCACTCTGTCTCGTTCCCTCAGCTGTGCTGGACTCGTTCCCACACCAGCTGGACTCCAGCTCCTGGGATGCCGGACAACCTCACGCTGGTGCCTGATCTGTAGAGGGCAACAGGAGAAGATGTGCCCATGCCCTTCAAGCAGGATCAAGCTTGGCCTTGCCATTTTTTCTCTTCCCCTTAGTGGAAAAGTAGGGAGAGGTCTGAGGAAGGAGATCTCTGCTGCCACAAGGTTAGTAGCATGGTGTGGGAAAAGTCACCAACACACAATTTTAAAAAAGCTCTGGTGCTGCTTTTTCATAGGAGTTACAGTGAGCATCTGGGTTGAAAGGCACCATAAGGAGCAAAATCACTACAACACGATGCAGCTTTTGGCTCTGCCACAGCCACTGGTGTGCCACACTTGCCCAGCGGCTCCAGCAGTACCCTGGAAATCAGGCTAAACGGAGAAGTGCAGGGAAACAGTGTTACCTCATTAGTGGGATAGAGAAACTGAGGCATGAAAAGCTCGCATAATTCCCTCCCAAGCTTTGATCTTCTCCCTTCCCCAAGCCATTTGCATTTCTGATAGGAATTCCTAGGCAACTGGAGCAATGCCAAGAATTGATGACTGGAATTGAAATGTCACCCCTCCCCAGTGCCTGCCGCCACAGTAAGGCCGCAGGGAGGAGACACCATCCACCCAAGAGCTTGCAGGAAGCCTGGGTGCTCTCGGGAACAGGAAATCGTGACATGCCTCTCACTGGGATCACGACAATGACTCTTGGGCTGAGAGTTTCTGTGCTGGTGTTTGCAAAATCCTTCACACGCACTTGCTGTCACTGCTCGCTCTCCCCCGTGTATCCATATATACTCATCTATCCGAGTGCGTGGCATGTTTCTTCACTTACTTGTGCCAGTAGCACCTTCCAGAAAGTAACTACTTCTGCAGATTTTAGTTGTCTCATGAGAAAAAAATGGGCTATTAGAATAGCGCTGTTTCTACAGCGTTTTCCTTCTAAGGAATTCTTCCAGCCTTACAATTGCAGAGGCTTGCAATGCCATCCTGAACTCAGGGGCTTGGGAACACAGTTGCCCAAGCAGGAGGCACAGGCAAACGTGACTTAGCCAACCCCATCCAGGGAGGCAGTGGCTGAGAGAGGCTTGACTCCAAGCTGTGTTCCCAAAGTATGCCTCTACCTTGAGAGGCATGTTGTCATACACAACGCTCCCAAAGGCTTTGGGAAGGGGAAGGAGGAGGGGAAAGGAGCTTTCATTTGCAAAGAGGAGTACAGGGTAGGAAGCTGTTGTAACACAGCACAGACTTTGAGGCTCTGTTGTAGAGACCAGACTCTGAGAGCAAAGCTCTGCTGGAAGCAGAAGACCAAAGGGAATTTTCCCCAGCAGGGAATCTGGCTTCAGCTCTTATGAGAAGGACTTTCTGTCAACAGTGATAAGCAGGAAGATCCATATAAAAATTGGACTGCAATCTTGCATGTGTTGCCAGTTGGAGTGCAAACGGCTGTGGGAAAACTTATGGAGGAGTGCAATATTACCATGCAGAATTCAAAGGAACTGGTGATTCTGAAATGCTTTTAGGAACTGAAGACAAATAAACTATTACGGCCATTCATACCACTGCATTAAGCAACATGGCTTTGTTCTACAGGCCGTAACACCAGTGACAGTGCTCACTGCTCACATGCACAGGATACAGCACAGTGGCTTATAAATAAGTGCTGGTGCTTTCCTGGCTCATGTCCTTTCCTTACTTCTGTGACAGTGTGTTGTCACATCTCACTGGTCTTGCTGGGTGGTGTAGGCATGTTCTAGAAAATGCCTGAAGAGTGCACAATAATCAAGAGGTGAATTCCCAGTGCTGGGAGACTTCTGAAGATGAGGGAGAAGGAAAAAAGAAGAAAAGAAGAGAAGGAGGGACGGCGGGTGACCCACATCGAGGAGGGAGAGACAGAAGGCAGGAGGGAGAGAATTGTTTGCTCTACTTCCTCACCTTCCTCTGCTGTTCAGCCTCTTCTAGTTATTGAGACCCAACAGGACAAGGAGGGGTTATCCTAGTGAGAAAGCACCCCAAAATACTCATTTCTGCATGAGAAGCCATAGGCTTAAAAGTTCAGCAAAAGCTGCTGGTGCATGCCACTGCTCTACTGTCAAAGTAGTCTCAGTCTGCAATTGCATACAAAATCCCTGTGTTTTGTTTAAAGTGTTTTCCAAAGAGCTGCCTCATTTGCACTCAGATTTGAGAACCTGTCCACTCCACCCTCTGACTTTGAACTTGAAGAGCAGCGTCATTCCTTGCATTGCTAAGGGACAGATCCCTCATTCTGTGTCATGAAGCTGTGGCAATGGCAGGAGTGACAACGAAGCGGCATTCAAGGATCACAGGAGTAGCTCTGCTCTCTGGTGTAGGAGACCCAGGATGGCTGTTCAGGTGCTTCCTGAGTGGCTGATGTGTTGAAACCGGCATATTCAGCCCTAGGCCAGAACAGGAGCTGCTCTCAGCTTTTCAGTCACCATCAGAAGCTACAGCAAGTGATAGGAAAGAGCTCCATGTGTATGAGGGCTTTTGCAGCTTAGGGATGCCTTTTCAAATAAATACCCCAAAGTGGGGCCAGAACACGAAGAGTGAGGAAACAGAAACCCTCTGGGCTTTCCAAATCTTGCCAAGGACACAGTTGGAGAGCTGCTGGATATTACAGTGGCTTTTGAGGACACCGAAAAGGTTAAACTGGGCATAAACTGTCTCTGTTCTCTGTCCAACCCACCATAATAATGGGATTGCCAGAGCTTGTTCATGTCAGATAATAATACTGTTTAACATGACCACTCTGAGGACCCAAATATAACTTTCCATCTTGAAATACATATGGGACCAAACAGGCCATACCAAGAACTTGGACATGGCATTTAAAGCCACAGGTGGCTGCAACGCAACGCAAGAAAACTGAAAATCATCCTGCCTGTGTCTGGGCTAAGCTTGCCATAACTGAGTTATGCTGCTCATTTGGGAATTATCTTAGCTGCAGCTGAACTCTGTTCTCTTTTAATTTATATTATTCTACCATCCCTTCCTTTCTCATCTTCCTCCCTACCACCTCCTTCAGTAACTGTTGAAATATTCCATCCTCTCTGTTTCATGATGTTTCCACCTCCTCCAGCTCTTACATCTTCCATATGTGCTGGTTTTAAGTTTCTGGGTAAATGAAAATAAGGACAGGGAACCATATTAAAGACTTGCCTTTACTTTGTCTATAGAATACAAGTAAATCAGTGATGATTCAGAGCTTTGAGTTCAGGTCTGATCCTCTCCTTAGTTCCCAAACTCTCCCAGCTCTGCCTGGAGGTGGTAGGTGGCATGGTGAAGATGTGGGACTAGGTCACTGTAGGGTGGATCTAAGTTTGGATTTTTCTCTGAGTTTCAATGTTATCAAGTTTGGCTCCAGCCCAAACACAATAATTACTCCAAGCCCAAACCTGTTTCCTCCATGTGTCTGGGATGGTTATTCTTTTTTAGAGGTGATAAACTAACACATCATATGTGTTATCTATCTTTTGCGATAAATGCCAAGCTGTCAGAACGAAAATGTCACATAAATCATACATAAAGTATTTACATTAAAAAAGATTGACTCATACCAATTTAAACAACCTTTCTGATGGTGCCATCATTTGCAGCAAGGTACCAGGTGTTGCCAATGTTTCTATTTCTGGAGTTGAAATAAAGACAGCACATCAAAACAGAGTCATCAAACCAAAACAAAATGTATTTAACATGGTGCAACAGTCAATGCCATAAGAAATCACCATATAAGTATGCAGAGTTATATATAATCTACACATACTAATATGACTTTACAAACCTCGTATTACATGTAGATACACACAGAACAGACTTGGGAGGAAGCATTTGTTGCTAGCCCCTCTAGGGGCTTGGTTTCTTACCTACTTGCTGTAGGGAGTGACAACACTTTGTTTTTGAAAGTGACTGTATTGCGATCATATTGCATTCTCCTGTGAGTCATGGTGGAGAACAATCTCTACCATCCACATCACAAAATGGTACGCAACTTGCTCACCATGTGGCCATCACTCATGGGATGGAGGTTTGGCAGGTGCAAGGCCCCTGGTGGGTCCTCAGTGTGACCATAAGCTCATAAGCTTCCTGGGCCAGTCCCTGGCTCTCAGGGGGGTCTCCAGCTGGGCCAGGAGGGCAGCCAGCCCAGAGTGCAGTAGTCCACTCTGCAGGGACCAGACATCTTCTGGATTTGGCATTGCAGGGGCTAATCCAATAGCTTCTGGAAGGTGCTGCACCTGCTCTGCAGGAAACCTTGCAGGAAGAGCCTGGAGTGCTGGCAGGAGTGGCCGGTGGGGCTGGCTCTGTGCTGTGCTCCCTGCCTAGGGCTGGGGTGGCACCACAGTCTGCCTGGAAGGTGGGAAGGTGGCAGTGGGCTATGGGCCAAAACCTCTCCCCAGGGCACATGGAAAGCTGAGGGAAACATAGAGCAGATCTGCAACTGCTTCAATAGATGCTGCGGGTGGAAGAGCTTCCTAACAGCTCCAGACTATCAGTGGGAGGGTTAATACCATATTTATCTTTCCCTCTCCAGCCCCTCTCCCCTTTTCCATCCCGTGTTGCTCTGAGCAAGTGGTAGGAATGAAACAACCACAAACTAGATCTATAGTCCTAAAAATAGTGGCACTAAGAGGGCACTGATCTACATCACAGCTCTCAAAGATTGCTGACAGGGGTGGAGTTGGACAAGGTTAACTACAGCTGGAAACGCAGCAGCATCTCTGCTGCAGACCAGGCAGGACAAGGTGAGCAAAGGGCTTTTTGTTTTATTGGTGAGTGACACTAGTCTGGAAAAAAAGTCCTCACATTTCTCATGGGCGTAGCCTGTGACTGTGTCAGCAGTCAGTGACATTTGTGCCGTGAATACCTTATTACACCCTGACAGACATCCTCACCTGCAAGATCCCCCCAAAAATTGGAAAGTAGAAGTAAGAAAACTGAAAATAAAATGGAGATAAGGGTAAAGCAAGAGGAGGACACATGAAGAAAGAAGAGATTAAATGACAGAGAAGAGGAAAAAAGACTGGTGAAAATAAAATAAATAAAAAAGCACCTTGTTTCAGGTTTGCAGGAGGTGACTCAGCGCCTGCAGATCTGAATTCTCCTTTTGACTTGATTCTGGCTGTCTGCATGCCTTTCACCTTGCTCTATCTGAGTTTCTTATCTTGCAGGGCATCCAAGAGGGCAAATACACTGCAAAACACAGGCTTTATAAATCCTCCAGTGGCAAAAGCAGTCAAATGCTGTGACTGAAATGTAAAAAAAAAACAGGCTGAGGGTGGGATGGGAGGAGAGACAGGAAAGAGAGAAGCAGAGAAAAGGTGAGGACCAAAAGAACAAAGGGAAGAGGGGAACAAATGACTAGGGAGAGCAGCTGGAGGAGGGGGAGAAGATCCTGGAAATTAGGCTAGCCGTGGTCAGAGTAACTCTGTCCTTGCTGAAGCTGGTCCTGCTGACCTGCTGTGGGGACTGATGCTTGTAGGCTCCCTGCTGGTGGCACCTCTGCAAGCCCTGTCCTGGGGCAGAGGAGCCGATAAACCATGGAGGCCTGTCACAGAGAGGTTTCTAGACAGGAGGAGCGCCTCACATAGAAATGCCGCCCGTTGTGCCCCTCCGGCCTGTGCACAATCAAGACAGGGAAGAAGCGGGCATCATGGTAGGTGGGAGGGTTTTCGTTGATGGCCAGCTGGCTGGAGTAGGAGCAGCACTGTTCATCCTGGCAGCCCCGGTCTGCGATGCTGCTGCTGCGGCTCCTCCAGAGGCCTGTCCTGTGGGAGCCATGGACGCGGCAAAGGGAGAAGCAGCTGGTGTTGAGGGAGAGGCGGGAGTTGCCACTGCAGCTGTGGAAAGCATGGCGTGAGAAGATGGAGGAGGTGCTGGAGGCACGGTTGCAGCGTTCACAGCCATGGGCTGTTTCACCGTATCGGCACACCGCATAGCTGTTGTAGGCTGGGGAGTTGGCCAGGTCCATAAGCATGGCCTCCGAGTAGCTGGGGATCAACTGCCGGTTGGTGCAGATGTGCCACTCCAGCTCAGTACTGTCTTGTGTGGCATCTCGGGGCATGCGGTACCGGTACAAAGGCTCCTCTGTGGCCATGGGTGCTGTGTACTCCAGCCCCAGCAACTTCTCCACGTGGTAGTGAACATAAGCTGTCCGATACTCTATGAGCACTCTGAGCGGCCATGAGATCATCAGGATAGCTGCCACCCAGAAAGCATAGTGGGACACATACCATGGGAGGTGATCCGGGTCACCATAGGCCATCATAAGCTCTTTAAAGTCCACGTTTTTGAGCTGCATGCCTTCCCTCACCTCCATGTAGTCATCCAGTCCCTCAATCTCTGTGAAGAAGTGAGCCCTCTGAGTCAGGTAAGAGTTCTCAGACTCAATATTGGCAAAGCTGAAGCACTTGGTGAACCTCAGCTTGGTGGCTGTGTAGCTTTCCAGGCCCAGAAGTTCCTTGGAGATGTCCTTGTATCCACAGTGAGAGTAGTCAAACTCAGCTTCAGCCACATGGGTGTTGACCCTCTCATGGTAGACTTGTGTGGTGGTGTAGGCATCACCATTGCGGTACCGGGTCACCTGCCGTGTTCGCCGCACAAAGTGGTAGCTGATGGCCTTCCACCAGATGCATGGAGTGGCTTGCTGCATGCGGTTGATGCATTCATAGACACTGTCCACATCTGCCTTGTACTGCAGCTCTCTCTTGACGTGGCAGTGCCAGCACTCTACCAGGTACACCACGTACAGCATAGAGAGGAAGGCCAGAGGGATATAGACATAGCCATCTGAGCATGGGCTGTCATGGTAGATCATGGACTTGCCCTTGAAGGAGCTATCAAAGCTGAGCTTCGTGACCCGGGCCAGCTGACACCAGGCTACTGCACCCAGGCAGCCATACATGAGGATGGAGAGGAGGAGGCATTTCCAGTGGGACTCTCGGCACATGCAGGCACTCAGGGACTGCTTCACTGGGCGTTGCTGTAATCACAACACCAGGGAGGGGGAAAGAAAGACAAAGAGAGAGCAAGGAACGCATCAGCCACACCACTTTACACCATGCACACAGTGACTGTTGCCTCCAAGACTGCGTCTGGCTTTGCTCTCAACTGCCTGAGGACGGGGACACCACCCTGCTTAATACAAATGTGAATATGAACTTAAACACTGTGCTGGGGACAGAGGTCTCTGGACAAAACTCCTTCCTTGCTTCTTCCTGGCTCTGGGGAGGGAAGTTGTTCCCATGGCAGTGACTTGCCATGCCTGCATTCTGGTTGGACAAGCCTCTCTGCAAGGGATGAGACATGTCCCCATTCTCCTTCTCTCTATCTGGAGTCATCATCATCTACAAATCCAGCTGAGAGGGCTTTGCAGCATGTGAACAGCTGAAAAGTGTGGGGCTGTGGACTTGCCCCTTTGCTTTGCAAGTGCCCAGCACCTGGGTTCCCACATGGTGCTGTTGAGGAGGCTCAGAAGCAGTGCCCGTTGCAGGGCTGCAGGCCCACGGGTCATGCCAGTGCAGAGGGACCAGCATTTTGTGGAGCTGGAGCTGCTGCCTGACTCAGAGCTGACTCACACCCAACCCTGAAACCTACCAAATGATCGACACCATTTTTCTTGGAGGTGAGCCATCAGGAAAATTACTAGATTCAAGCACATTTAGTTGAAAAAATTGTCAAGATTACAGTGTGGTGCAGCATAGCTTCAGGCTGGTTAGAAGACTAGCTCTGACCTAAAATACCTGAAAGCTTAAGTGCTGGAGCAAAGGGTATATGTGTGAATATTTAAAACGCAGCATATCCCTCTCTTTCAAGTCCCGAAAGTTGGGCTGGGAGTAGAGCCAGATTTCACACTCTCGTACTCCCACTGCATCCCCTGAGACCGTGTGATTGCAGTCCTTACCCTAGCCATGGTGCAGTGAATCAGCTGCATTGTCATGCTAAGTTGGGCTATAATAAAAAAATGCCATATCGAGCCAAGCAGCTAGCGGAAATGGAGTTGTCTCCCTGCAAAGAGCAGCAGCAGCGTGAGTTACATTACTGGCTGGCAGCTGCCCGTCTGTAGAAAGTGCATGAAGCAAGACCCCCCCACTGCCCTGATAGGGGCTGCCTGCATCCCTCGTTACAGCCATCTCTCCCCTAACTCTGAGGAAATGACGGTGAGAAAGCAGAAACACACTGATATTCATGCATCCTCATGCCCTCTGCTGAGCCTGATTTCATGCAAAAAATAGAAGCATGCTGTTACTTCTCCCAAGGGGCCACCTCTTATCTATCAAACTGCTCCGTAAATGCCAACAGATGCTAGGTTTGGGAAATGCCTTCTCTTTCTTTCTCCACAGATACAGTTCTCCCCTAGTATAGCTTATCTTGAACCCACAGCAGTTAGGATTCAGTGAGTAACCTTCAACCAGCAATGAATTTAAGGAGCAGAATCTTATGATTCAGGAAATAATAGCGTGGTGCCACTAGAAAGAAGAGTTTACTGTCTTCTCAATGAGATGGAAGCATTGATATCTAACCTTGCAGGGCTATAAGGTCAGATTTAATACTGCATCATTTTCTTTCTGGGAGAGAGAACCACTTCTAAGTAACTACAGAGTAGCTTTTGGCTTGCTGTGAGCACTGCCAAACCAGACTTCATGGGGTTTGGTTTTGAATTTGTAACTTCTAATCTGACACTGTAAGTGCAGTGTAATTTTATTGATTTTAGAGAGCTACACCAGTATCCATCTTCTGGGATTATGGGCAGAATCTGGCCCCTGATTTTTCCTCATGCATCCAGAAGGAATCTGTAAAGAATTTCTATTCTTATCCCAAACTTTTTATATGTGTGTATGTGTCAGAATAAAGAATAGTTATTATGAGCTGTATTTATAAATAAGTAGTCAAAATGGGTGTAGAGAAGTTAAGTGGGTTATAAAGGACATACTACATAACTTGTCTGGAGGTAGGACCACAAAAAGACCTTAGTATGTGTAAGAATAAGGCTGTTCTCCTTAGCCTTTTTTCAGGAAACCTTGACGAAAGCCACAAAGTGGTTTCAGAGAGTCCCTAAATCAGCTGAAAAATAACTATGGGAGTTTTGGGGTTGAATCCCTGAATTTACTTGTGGTCATGGAGAGTTTAATCTATTGAAACTTGTCAAATACCCACTGCTTTGTGTACGCTTCTGCTCCAGCTGTACACTGGACCCGAGGTTAGAACACCAGGCTCTCCTGATTTGTAGAAGCTCCACCAGGAATTACCGTCTTCTATTCTTTGTCTCTTCTTGACAGAGACTTAAGAGTTTTTAAGTGCTACAGTAACGTAAAAATATAGACTGTAATGAAGAATTGCAAACCTCTCCTTTTTTTTTTTTTTTCCCTGAAGGTTTTCTGAGCAAAATTCCAAAAGAGAACATCTCTCTCCTCTAGTCATGGGGACTGTGCAGAAGAAAACAGCTGGGCAATATTCTAACATGAGAATTTAAGTTCACAGCCAGGTTTCCACAGGTACATCTCATGTAAAATCACAGATGGTTAATACTGTGAAGACTATTAGTGGACCCAGCAAAAGAAATCTAGCAGTCAGCTTTAATGGAGTGCTCAAGTATCGCATGTGGCTCCGGGAACACCATTTTTTTTCCTGTGATTTGTTTGAAGTGCTGTCAGCCTGGCCCTGGGCACAGCAAAAGGGCTGTCCCACATCAGTTAAGGCACTATTTGCCAAAGGCACTGCAATCTCCTCCTTCCCTTTATTTCATTGCCTTTGACTAACAACTTCTCTGCTGCTCTGTAGTCCAACTTACAACCCACAGGTTGGCTTCTGCCCAAAGGGTGATTCAACCAGCCCTGCTGGTTAGGGCTATCAATGGCCATATTGAAGGGAGCAAATGCCACCTAATGTGCTTAGCTCCATGGAATGCCATTTCCCCATTCAGAGAAGAGATGGCTCTGGTCTCACTGGTTCTGGAGCAGCCCGGTGCTGGGCTGGCAATAGGTCAGAGGCTTGCAGGTCCAATATGACACTTCTGTCGCTTCAAAAATAGTTTTCAACCCACTGCCCTGAAAAGGCTGGATCAGTCCAAGCCAGATTACATCAACTGTTTTCACTGCAGCCTGTAAAAAAGACAGCTTATCTCCTCTTTGCATTAGTGAAGACATGCAGCCAATAGAGCCCACTGCATCTCTCTGATTCACACACCTACCAGTCCAGTTCTGCAAGGCCTTCATGTTCAAAACCCTTTGGGAAAAACACAATTCTTTTCTCCTGGCTCTTCTGACCCACTGTCTCATACCCTTCTTTGCTCCTAAGCAGATCCCATTCTCCGCAGGTCCTCGGTTATAAAAGGATCTTTCTTCCAGGGTCTACCCCCATGGCTGTCCCTCCTATTTCAAGTTTTGAATACTTTCATCTGGTCTATATTCCCTTATTTCTCTTTCTCTTTTCTGACATAATCACCTAACACAATCATACTATTAAAAACACTATTAGAGTGTTTGTAAGAAAGACACAAAGTAGAACTTAATTACAATAAAAGTATCAGACATTCAAAAATCTAATAAGGAAATATATCTTTCCATCTCTTTCTGCATAACAAATTCATTAATATGTTAAACCAGTGGCTCCCAGAATTTATTAATTAACATACGACCTTCTTGCAAGCATGATGTTTGTGGTACTACGTGGAATTTTCTCCTTTCCGTGCATAGTGTTTCAGATTGAAACAGGGTAAGCTTGTATTTCTGGATAAGTACAATAAATGCTTAAGGAAACTAATAATTTCCATGATTACTTGGGCCAGCCAGCAAACAGGAGCTGTGTCCTTTGAGGAATGCTGCGGAATCTGTGTTGTTTGATGTAGAACAAAAGCATAACCCCTGGAAAATATTAATAGAGAAACATAATTGAAGAAAGCAAAGACAGAAAGCCAGAGCCAAACAGAAACCGTCTGAGAATAGATAAAGGCTCAGTCACCAGGCACTTTGCCTTGGTGAGCTAGGACTCAGGGATTTGGATCTCTAACCCAAATCAAGAGAGATGTCCTTCCTCTCCTGCTTGTTGGGGGTTTTGCTTTGGGTTTTTATTCCACCATTGACCTGAGAAGCCTCCTGACAGAAGATTAAACAAGACACAGGCTGCCCAGATAAGTCATGGCTGTCCCATCATTGGAAGTGTTCAAGGTCAGCTTGGGCAGGGCTTTGAGCAACCAAATTTAGTGCAAGACGTCTCTGCCCACGGCAAGGGGGTTGGACTAGATGATCTCTGAAGATCCCTCCTGACCCAAACGGTTCTGTGATTATACAACCACTTCTGTGAAGAGGGATGGCTTTGCCAAATCAAATGTTTCACCCCAAAGGTCCCAAACAGCTCTGATGTCAGTACAAATTGTAAAAATCTCCTGTTTTGGATGGAATGCTGTGAAGAAGCACAGCCGAGCTGTCAGTATTATTGTTTATGAATTTCAAGTTGTGTTAAAAACAGATGCTATAAATAACATCTTGCTACTCTCTGGTATGCTGCTGAACAGCTTTCAGAGGCCTCCTCATCACACTTGATTGGAAATTCCTGCTAAACTCTTACCCAAACTATCCATAATCACAAGCCAAAATTCACTTTACTCTTCCACACTTAAGAACAACAACAAATGTTTCCCAAATTCTTCAGCAGATCTCAGCACGAATGAGGAAAATACCATGGGAGAGGGGTGGCACATGTGGGGAGGACTGGGGGTGCCTGTGCTGGAGGCCTTATGGAGAGGGATAAGGGTTGGGGACAGCCCTGCACTGAACTGTCCCCAATCCCAGGTGGTCAGCCCCGCAGCACTGCTCCATGTTTGCATTGGGTTTTTTTCAACTGTCATTTCTGGAAATCTCAGGCAGAGGGAAGGGTCTAAGTACCACGCACAACGAAGAGGCAGCTCCACATCCTCCCATGGTCTGTTTTCTGCCTGGTGGCATGGAGCCTTCAGAGACACTAAATGATAGATGCTATTTAATTTGTTGCTGCAGTTTCTGGAAAATAGTCTGGAAAGCCCTAACTGCTAACAGAGAACTGGAATTTCAACTGACACCTGTAGCAGACAGGAGTTTCCAGGCTGGCAACATTTGGATTATTTCTCTTTCAGTTCTGTGCAAAACCTAGTTTGCAAATGATAAAATATCCAGGCAGTGGCTGAAAGGGCAATTGCCTTCAAAGACATCCTCTGATGGCAGATGCCCAAGATCAAAAGCAGGTATGCAAGGACTGGCCTGGAGCCTCCCTCACACAGGCACACCCACCCCGCGCTTGTCCTGGCTAAACAGCAGCTAGATTGGGTTCTGGCTGCAGCAACCATAATTAAAATCATTAAAACACACTCTGTGTTGTAGCAGCATGCAGATTTATGCTGTTAATCTACCCTAGTGTAAAGGGGTGGAGAGGGAGCAGAGGGGGCGTGCACAGTCCAGAACATCCCCTGCTTAGCAGCTGGAGCTGAGCGTGCTCTGGTGGCAAGAGTGAGGGACTGGTGGTCAGGGTTTGAGCTCTCTGACCTAACCCTGACTACTTGCCAGCAAGCAGCATTAAGATACGGTCAGGTGAGTTGCAGCTGGTAGCGATTTTAAGTGAGCCTGCAAACAACTTCATTGTGGGTGGCCAAGAATGCAAAAAACTACCTCTCCTCAACCCCCAATTTCTCTTTAAAAGGTGTATTTGAGATGCAAGAATTACACTAGAGAACCAGAACAACATATTTCTGGGTGCAAAAATTGTGCTTGTGTCTCTAGGTTCCTTCCTTTTGACAGGTACATAAGGACTACCAAATTTCCTTGGGCACAGTCCACGGTGGTCTGGGTGTTCCCATTCTTCCAAACCCTCCCGTTAGCAGGAGGAGAAAGGGCCATGCTTAGAGAAGCCCAGACCGATTCCACCAGCCCAGTGCCTAGCCTGAAACTCTGGTGTCTTGTTCTACCAGTGATGTCTTGCTGCTTTTGCTGACCTCCAGATACAAGTATGCCTGATAGCAGGACTTGCCCTCTAGCCCCATGGCTTTTCCTCAGTGACAGCGGGGATCCTTATGATACAGTAAACAGCCACGTGGATCTCTGGCACTTACAAGAAGTTATAGAAATTTATCCTCTTAACTTTGCAGGGCTATTCTGGGTCAGGAAGGTTCAGCTTCTATTACAATACAAGCTACATTGACATCGTAAGACTGTGAGACACTATGCCTTCTCCCCATAGCTCCTGTATCTCACAGGCAAAGCAATTTCACTCTAGAGGTCTATGTACAGCCCAGTAACTAGTGGCTGGTAAAAGCTCATTCTGCATAAAGACACTTGGCTTTGACTGACAGACTAAAAGAAATGAAGAATATGGTAAAAGGAGAAAAAAATAAAGAAATGGAAAAAGGGGAACATAACCCCAATATTAAAAAAAGGGAAAAAGAGGACTCAGGAAACTACAGGCCAGTCAGTTTCACCTCTGTGCCTGGCAAGATCATGGAGCAGGACCTCCTGGAGTCTCTGCTAAGGAGGTGATTGGAGACAACCAACAGGGCTTAACCAAGGGCAAATCTTGCCTGACAAATCTGATGGCCTTCTATGATACTGCCACAAACTTGGTGGATAAAGGCAGAGCAATGGACGTCATCTACCTGGAATTAAGCAAAGCATTTGACACTGTCCCACATGAAATCTTAGTCTCCAAACTGGAAAGTCATGAGTTCGATGGATGGACCACTTGGTGGATAAGGAACTGGCTGGATGGCTGCACTCAAAAGGTTGTGGTCAATGGCACAATGTCCAAGTGGTAGCTGGTGAAGAGTGCCCTCCCACAAGGGTCAGTACTGGGACCAGTGCTATTTAACATCTTTGTTGGAGACATGGACAGTGGGATTGAATGTACCCTCAGCAAGTTTGCTGACGACACCAAGCTTGGTGCAGTCGACATGCTGGAGGGAAGGGATGCCATCCAGAGGGACTTGGACAGGCTCGAGACGTGGGCTAATGCAAATGGCATGAAGTTCAACCAAGCCAAGTGCAGAGTCCTGCACCTGGGACGTGGCAATCCCAGGCACAAATACAGGTTGGGCAGAGAATGGCTGGAGAGCAGCCCTGAGGAGAAGGACTTGGGAGTGCTCATGGATCAGAAGCTCAACATGAGCTGGTAGTGTGCACTGGCAGCCCAGAAAGCCAACCATATCCTGTGCTGCATCCAAAGAAGCGTGACCAGCAGGTCACAGGAGGTGATTCTGCCCCTCTACTCTGTGCTCATGAGACCCCACCTGGAGTCCTGTGTCCAGCTCTGGAGTCCTCACCAAAGAAAGGACATAGCGGAGGGCCACAAAGATGATTAGAGGGATGGAGCACCTCTCTTATGAGGACAGGCTGAGGGAGCTGGGGCTGTTCAGCCTGGAGAAGAGAAGGCTCTGGGGAGACCTTATTGAAGCCTTCCAGTATCTGAAGGGAGCCTACAGGAGAGCAGGAGAGGGACTCTTTGTCAGAAAGTAGAATGATAGGACAAGGCGTAACGGTTTTAAACTAGAAGAAAGAAGATTTAGATTGGATATTAGGAAGAAATTCTTTCCTGTGAGGGCGGTGAGGTACTGGAACAGGTTGCCCAGAGAAGTTGTGGCTGCCCCATCCCTGGAGGTGTTTAAGGCCAGGCTACATGGGGCTTTGAGCAACCTGGTCTAGTGGGAGGTGTCCCTGCCCATGCCAGGGGGGCTGGAACTCAATGATCTTTGAGGTCCCTTCCAACTCTAACCATTCTACAATTCCATGATTCTAAGAACCTGCAATCCCATTTGTAATTTGTTCTGGTGATGAAATTTTACTGCTGTTGTAAATTTGTCTCACTTCAGCTTCCATTCATGGCAGTTGGGATGGCCATTCTCTGGGTGATGAAAGACTCCGTTCACGTGACTGCCTTCTCTCTCTGAAGATACTTTCTCATTATGACACCTTCCAGCCATCCTTTTGACAATTTAAATGGGTCAAGATCTTGAAGTTTGTCTCTGCACAGCCTATTTTCTATCTCGTTTTGGTGCCTGCCTCTCACTCCAGCACCTTAAGAGCCTTCCTATCTCTGTACACTGTAAGTGGACACAGGACTTCAACATTTATTTCACTGGCATCATACAAAAACACAAAATGCCTCCCAGTTCCAAATCTTTCCCTCTTTTTACCATCTCTAAGAGTTGCATTAGTAGATTTTTGCCCACCACCACTGCAGGAGTTCACGTTCAGACATTGACCTGCTTTGTTCTCAGGAATTTTTTGACTCACTGTTTCTGAGGACAGCTGAAGTTCTGGCTGCACTCTCCACCCTGAAATGTGCACTTCAGGTTTGGCTTTGGATCGAATAATGAAATTATCAAATGAAGCAGATCCCTCGGCAGGACTGTGCTCGTCTCATCATTACAGACCAGCCTGCTAATGTTTGTGCCAACTGTAAATGTTACCAGCAGTGATTTTATGCTTAACTCCAGTGGATAGTGTCAAATATGGTAATTATTCCTGCAGAACTCTGCCAGACTAATGGCTAAATACCCCATTAACTTATACAAGACGACTGTCTTCACAAAGCTAAGTGTAGTCATAAAAACAAGGCTGTGGACATTACATGGACACCGAGGTGCTCCTCACACTTCCAGTGCTCACTGCCAGGAGTCATCCCACACACAACCCTAGACACAATACTAAGAGAAACCCTCCCAAAGCCTCAGGGGAGCACACTGTCAACTAGCTTGCTGTATGCGCTCATCACTAGTAAAATATACTCCAAAAGCACCTGTATGGCAGTGTTGGCTTGAAGCACCTCTTCTTCTAGCTGTCTCAGTACTGCTTATGGCAGATGATTACGATGACATTGATAAACCTCTCATTTTGTCCACTTCAGATTTTGACTGGCAAAATAAATTTGACCTTAATGTTGCCAAACTGACCCCAATAGAGGGGGAGAAATAGTCTGCAGAGTCCAAAGGAGATGGATCATTGTATTATGGAGTTCAAGTCTTTAAAAATTTGATATATAATTTTGCCTTATATTTAGTATTTCTCTGTAGCTACCTATTGACAATATGGCTTTCTTCTCTTCTGTCAGACTTCATGCTTCAGTCTTTGTGAAAACTCCAGCATGAGCTATATAAGCAGAAAATGTGCTGCCACAGCATGAATTTATTCTAATGTGTGTTTTGTTGACAGTTCGAGGCCCAAGTTTGACTGACTGTGTCTGGTTCACAGCCAGATATCTGGCTTCCCCAATTTCAAAACCATTAAAATTCTCCTTCAGGGAAATTATGCCAAAAATGTTTCCTGTTCCTGTCCTTTTAAACCCCACATGTAAATGTGTTTGTTCTTGGTGGCTGACCTCAAGAACTGCAATTTCGCTGAAGCAAAATGCTATCATGTGTAGAAAGTATGAGAGAAAACAGAGGATAGAGAAGACATGGCCCGAATGGAAAAAGAGAAATGAGAGGGAAGCACAGGAGATGGGAAGAGGTGGAGAGAAAAGGATATCTGCTCCAAATGCCAGCACCAGTGAAACAGGGGAAGGGTGTTGGCTGGTGAAGATGGAGACCAGCCAGCCTGGGCAAGGGCAGGAAGGAACTGGAACCCAGAGAAAGGACCTGAGCAAGGACCAAATCAGAGGAACACTGAACCTGACAGCACCAAAGTGTCATGTGAGCCAGCAGTCCTCCTGGCTCATCTGTGACCTGCAAAGAGGTACTCCTGAACGGCAGCTTTCTCACTGCTAAGAACTCCTCCAAAAAAGAGATCTGTGCTCTTATCTCCTCCCCACAGTCTGGGGAGTGGGATAAGGTTGTGCAAAATTGGAGCAGAGATCCCCACAGAAGTGACAGTGCACTGCAGTCCTGACGCAGCAGCTGTGTCTCAGCAAGATGTGCAGCATCACAGTGCGCTCCTGCTCTCCTCCAAGACCTGGCTTCAGACCTACAGGGTGACTTCATCGCTGTCTTCAGCAACAAAATGATCCCACAGCTCAGGATTACTCATGTGAGCCAAGAGTCAATCTTATCCTTTCCATTCTCACACCCCTCTCCCCCTTTTATTTAGCAAGAATATGTCCATGGGCAAAAGAAGAGTGCGGGAAAGACTGATACAGGACTGAAAGATATAAAAGTAGAGAAACGAGAAGAAAAAAAAAAAAAGGGATAAATGAATGCCAGTCACAATGTCATTTGTCTCTGCAGAATTATAGGTGATGAATCCATCCCAATGAGACACATGGAAGGGAAAGAATAATCAGTAACTGCAAGTCATACACTTTGGCAGGTGGTGACCTGCCTGTATGAAAGTAGATTTTTGTCTACACCTGCAAGACCTCGTTTATCTTGATCAAGATTGCTATGAAAAATGTTCTACCTCTTGACAGACATGGCAGGACATAACACAGAAAGGACCACTGAGTGAGTCCTTGCCTGGCAAGCCCTAGTCTGTGCTGTTAACCATAACTGAGGTGAGCTCTGACACCAGGACCAACCTCTGCTGCTGAAAATGGCTTCACCATTTGTGCAGTGGACAGGAATGATGCAAGAACAGCAAGGAGATGTCTACCCCCTCCCCCCAGGTAGCCATGACAGACATGGGTGCAGAAATCATCTTCCAGCTCCTGAGGTGATCCCGGTGAAAGACCAGCCCAAGTCTGGGCTGAACAAGGAGAAGACAACTGCAGGAGAAGAGTCAGAGTACAAGCTCTTATTGCCTTCCAGGGCCAAATTATACTTGTCAGCATGGTGAGGAAGGAGTCTGCAGGGCTGTACTAAACCAGCCATTGGTGTATGATGGGCAGAAGTGCTCTTCCACCATCTGACCCAATCTGGGCTCCACATGGGGCATAGATAATAAGGCCTGGTGAGAGAAAAGGGAGATATTACAACAGTCACCTCATAAATCCCCTCCTGGGGAGCCTGAGACAAAATCTCTCCTGCTATCCATCTTGAACAGCAAGAAGCCCATTACCCCTAGCTCATGCTGAGCCAGTAGCATGTGCTCTCTGCATGGCTGCCAGCATGGAGAGAAAGGGAAATAAAAGGGATAGAAGGCAACAGAAAAAGCCATTTTGAATCAGAGGATTTCCCTCCAGTCCTTGAACACGTAGTACATTGCTGCATGTATGTTTTGGATGCACCATTTGCTCTTCTGCTGTGAAACTTTCTATGAGAACGAAAATTTCCCACAAGCTGGGGCCATGATGTCCATGCCAAGCAGAAATGATGTTACTTGGTTTGAAAAGAATAACCTGCATGCACTCCACGTGTCTGTAGTGTCACTGACTCAGGCATTCACTTCGGCCATTGCCCTCCTGTGGTGAGCATAGATCATTTGGTTTCTTGTTGTTTAAGTCACTGCAGAGATTTAATCTCCTCTTTCCATCGATGGAACTGTCAGAGGGAATGTCCCAGGGTGGGAAGGCACACAAAGCGGTAGCATTAAATTCTCTCCCCAGCAGAGCCAATCGCAGGACAAAACAAACCATGAAAAGGCACAAATCTTGCTGATTCACCTGAATTTCATATGCTAGGACTCCTCCTGAAGTGCTACACAAAGACAGCCTGTTATTTCACACCATTCACCCTGATGAATTCCAGCCACCATTTGAAGACAAGGAAAGCAGAGGTCAGGACAGAAGGAGCCTCCAGTCCTTTAAAATGTCAGATTCAGCAATAGCTCTTGCAGGTTACTTTTGATTTCTTCAAGCAGAAATAAAGGAAATCCCAGAAAAGAAAGGCATTTGGATTCCAGCCAATATATATGCTGCACGTTGCAGCAGGATGGGAAAGCTGCTCAGTAAAATACAAGGGTATGTATGCGAGTGGCGTGAAGAATTTGGCCCTAGCCACATCTGCTGGTGACGCTCCCACACGCTGTGCCAAGGAAAGCTGAGCAGTGCCATCTTCAGTGCCAAGGGACCTAGCAATAAAGTGCTCACCATTCGCAAAATAGAAATCAGGGCTATTTTTGTGGCAGCTTCCTACAAGCTCTCAAGAATGCTACACTAACAAAATCATCCCTTTTCCCCCAAATCACTGATGTTGCTGCCACTGGCTTTCGGCTCAGCAGCAACACAAAGAGCATATATTGGGAGCAGAGGATTTTTCCCAGTAATGTCAATGCTGGGAATGAGTTAATTGGGAAAGAAAAGCTGGGATATAAGCTGCCTCAGAGCAAGCTCCAATAACAGTTCTTTTTCCTACACTTTAAGTATACTCATCAGACTGGACTCACATTCCCTCTTCCTTCTCCTTGAATATCAGTGGTTCCCAGTAGACACAGGGTAAACTCTACAGGTATAACAATGTGGTTTACCTCAACACTTATCAGTCAACTGGTTAAAGCATCATGTATCCTCAGGAAAGCTCCTGGAACGCAGCTTCCAGCCACCACCAGATTAACAAGACTGAATCACTGGCATGAGCCGTAACTGTGCCGCTCCATATTTAGTGTCTTGCCTCGTGTCTAGCCAGCCACTTGCCCCCACTGCAGCCAGAGGCCAGCCCTGCTGCACGGAGGTTTCTGTGCAGGTGCCCTTGCTCCTGCTCCCGCACTGCAGGGAGCTCCTGGAAGGGATGAGGCAGCAAGTGTCCATCCATCCACCCTGCAGCTGTAGAGCAGAGCGATCCTCACCTCAGCAGGAGCAGGCTCCAGCGTGCCCCAGCCTGTGAAAGCCAGACCCAGCTCCTTGCACCCTTGGGCAAGCCACAGGCAACAGAAAGGTACTACAGCCCCAAGGGATTAGCGAGGTGCAACTTGCTGATGGCACTGGTGTTACCAGTGGCTTTGCTGACATGAAGGAAAAACTGACACCAGTCAAGGGAAAATGGGAAGGCTGGTGGGACCAGCTCCCATTGCTTCATTCCCGTTTCCCATCAGATGGATGGGGACAGCAGGGAGGGGTGCAGAGGAGATCAGCTAGCTGCCAGCTTCTATGTGCTTGACAAAGTCCCACTTGTGTTCAATAGGAATGCTGTAATGCAAGTGTATTTTCTCCTGTGATGTGCAAACAGGCAGCCTGCAGCAGTGGATGTTTGAGCCATAGTTTAGTGGTGTACTAAAGCTTGTCTCTTCCTAGTCATGTGTCCCCTAGGGTTGCAACTGCTCTCCCCATCCTTGAAGAGTTTATGTCCCAAGCTTTAGTGTTCTCATCATTGTCACAGGTCCTGTGTGTCCTGCCCAACCTTCTCTCAGTCTCAACACAGGAAAATGAGGGACTGACCTGGAGCCAGGCTGAACAACAACCACAGATCAGTTTCCCTGAGGGGTTAAAGTGGGGAGCCTGGAGGAGACAGCCTTGTGAAGAAGAAGCCTGAGGAACCTTAGTTCCTCATTAGCTATTTGCAGCCTAGTCATTCAATGCCTCTGCTTAGAAACTTTCCAGATGAGAAAAAAAAGTTCATTATTATTAAGAGAATTTAAAATTTGCTTACTCTGAAGGAACAATTTGAGATTACATTTGGGGATAAAAATATCTCTCAAGTCATCAGAAGAAGCATGATCCAGGATCAATCCAGCTGCAGTGAAGTCAGGGGACGTCTGTCAAAGTGTACTGTGAATCAAGCTTTGTACAGAACCATGAAATGTTACTGTTATTTTCACTTTTTTGCAAAGCCGTCCTTTTACGTAGTAAAAACAGCACAAGGTGGCTTTGTGATTTGACCTCTCAACTTCCAGGCTTCCCATTTCACTCTTGTGACCTCCCAGTCACACTTCAGCAAAGGACCTGCCAGCCCCGCAGTGCTGGGCTGTTGTGGCTCAGTTTGTGGCTGTGCCAGGCCCCTCGCATCGCTGACCTGAGCATACCTCACAGTAACATCCAGCCACTGCTCTGGCTTCAGCTGCTCTGTCAGATTCAGGGAGCGTTTTTCCCCATCTCTGCACCTTTTTGAACACAGCTGGGACTCAGTGCCATTGAGTTTTTTTAATAATGGTGTTCCTGTTAAGCTGAGGTAGTATCCCAGCAGCTAATGCTTCCCTATGAGAAAAGAAGGTTCCTCATAAATACCACTTCTCTCTCCCTCCTGCTTCTCTGTGACACACTCTGCAATAACATGTGACAGCAGAGCAGGTGAAAACTTCACTAGAAATTCATTTAAACACCTAATGGTTAAAAGGGATCCTGGGAGCCAGGACCCCTGGTTTTTGTTTCTTGACTTGACTGACCCATGCCGTGGTTTCAGCACACCATTTTATACCTCCTGAAGACACTGAAAAAATAACATTTATAAAGTGCTTTCACATGAGCATTGCTGCAGCACTCTCCAGGAAGATGTCTCATCTGCATGTGAGCTGTCATATCCTGCAACTCAGAGTACCAGCTGGTGGGAATCAGGGAACTTAGATCCTGCTCTGGACTGCTGACAGACAGTCCCCTGCAGAGGACTATGGCACACCTCAGGCCTGCAGATAGACTGTCCTTCCCACCATTTCAGTGCATGTCCTCAACTACTCTCTTCCTCCACCAGGTGCTGGCTACCTCACCTCCAGGGAGCCATGAGGGGGTTGTTCTCCATCTTTCTGGTCCTCAGAGAGATGCCCATACTGGCAGCAACCTACTGGCAGATGCTACCACTCCAGCTTCCATGGTGCCCATCACAGAATCAGGGAGACAGCACGACTTGTGTCTTGAGCACTCAAGCTCTTCTGGCTCTTGTTCTCCCGGACATACTGTGCTGGTTTCTGAGAGCTACTCACAGTAAGATGCTGATGCCTCACGCTGAATCACTTCTGTTACCACACTAATCTAATGCTTTAATCCACAATTCCCAGTCCATTTCTAAGGGCAATCAATCACATGGGTATGAAGAAGGCCTCCAGCCATAAATGCGTGACCACAAATCACTTATTTTCCGCAAATATGTTGTGACCTGCGGAAGTCTCTGACTGTGACCATCCTCTTCACTGTTAACATGAAGTTATGCAGACTTCACATTTACAAGTCACCCCAATTACCTACTGTCAGCTTCCTAGCCGGGAACATCACCCTTCATGACCTTGTCTCTGCCCTTTGCTGTCAGCTCCCACTGGCCCTGACTCTCACCAGCCAGCTGTTTCCATCTTCTGTCTTCCCTGTGTTACCAGCCTTTCCTTAACAAGACTTCTGCTAGCTGGATGCTGAACTTGGATGTGCCACACAGAAAGTGTGCTTTGTGTGAGCTGGCATTGCCTTTACATTATCCACCTGATGTAAAGTTACAGAAGTCAAAAGCTCAGGCATTTCATGGGGTGTAAGCCCCTCCGTCCTCTCCCAGTGGCACATGTGGCACTGTGAGAGTGGCTGCCAGGTGCATCAGACACCACTTCACAACCTTAACTCTGCTCTGGGAAGGCTGCCAGCTCCCAGTGCTGCTGAGCTGCTGGCGCTGCACACAGCAAGGCTCCTCCAGCCTCCCTTCCCACTCGCCATCTGTCCTGCTGCTTTCAGGCACTTCTCCTCCTTGCCTCCACGGCCGCAAATGAGATGTGCTGTGGGCAGAGCAGCCCAGCACTCAAGGAGCAGGTGGCATGGTGGGCTCTGGGAGGCAGCCTCCACCCCTGACCTCCACTGTGGGATCCCATTGGCAGAGACCCTGCTGGCTCCGCTGCAGGCAGCATCCCCGCTCCAGCACTTCGTCGGCCATTCTGTGCAAAGCTGCTTAAATGAAGTTAGCCCACTGAGAATTTTGTGTAGTTAACAAAGCCATTACAGCAACTGACCTCAACAAAGTTTCACTATGGACTATTTTTAACTTTACAGTTCTTAAGCTCAGAGGAGCCTGATGAATGATTAGTCTGAAAGTGAACTATATTTGCTGTGATTAGAACTCAAAAACTAATTAATAACTTAACCGTGCTTTTCTGAAAAGTAGAACTCCTCCAGTAAGTGAAAAATCAAACACAGCCTTATCTGTAGTGTCATGACTGTGCCACTCTAACAACTGAAAGTGCCTTATAGTGCTGATGGTAGCTTGGCAGCCACTGCCTTTGCTGTTAACTCACTACCATGTGATAGGACACACCTGGAAACAAGTATGTCCTTGGGGACATTTCACTCTTTTTAATCTCCATTTCCACAGTGTTTCTGGCCACTAGCAATGATTTGAGATGCCTTCTCCCAAGACATAGAAACAGATGAGAGAAAGCCTTCTGCTTTGTTCTCAGGGAGAAGATACCTCCTACCTCACTTTTGCAGTGTCTTGCACTGATTGAAAAGCATCCTTGACATCCACACTTCCCTTCTGGAGGGAGATCGTCCTCTGGGGTCTCTGAAGTGAGAAAGGGAGAACAAGGAGAGTATTTGGGGCTTTAAAAAAGTGTGTAGACCCACTCTGGTATCAGGTGTCTGTCCGCGTGAGAAAATGGCATTAGAAATCAGGTCTGGAGGAGACCTACCACCAAGTCACCTAGTTTCTCCTTCTCCTCTGAGGCAACATCTACAGCTATTGTAGATGTCTTCAACAGCCATTTGCCTAAATTGTCCTTATAATCCTCCGATGGTGGAGCTCCACAAGCTCCCCAGTCACTCCAGCCCAGCATTCCACTAAGAAAATTCCCAAGCTGGAGAGAATTGGGAAAGTCAGCTAGAAGGACCAACTCCATTTAGTCCCAGCCATGGTGGCGAGGGAGCACTATCTGTCAGAGAGGTTGGAGGACTTTGTCTGTAGAAGCTTATACAGCCGGAGCCCAGGCTGCCCTTCACAGCTCAGACACATTTATTTGATGTTTCCTTTTTTTTTAAAAAAAACCTCTTGACAGTTTCTTGTATGAAGTGCAGAGAAGACTGCCAACTTTAGGGCACTAAGAACAGACACGTGATCAGAAGGTAAAGTGGGACAACAAAAAGAACAAAAGCAGAAAAAAGATGCAATGCCTCAGCATGGATTTTCTTGTGACAGCATCTGCAATGCAAATATTGCCTGGAACTGCAGGATCATGAAAAAATGCCTTTCAGTTCCTCCAATACCACTACTGCTGGACTTTTCCCTTTGTCTCTATGAGAGAGACCATTTGGATCAAGGAATGAGGTGCACTCCCTGGTTTGTCTACTGAATGAATGGGCAGAAGGGGTAGAAAGGGGCTTGTCCTGTTTGACCCCAACACAAGCTGGGGAATATTATGTACTACACACATAAAAAATAACTAGTCAGTCATACTTGCTTTGGATGGTGACGGTCTTCCACCAGGCAAACCATTAGCTATCATTCAGGGTGCTAGCTGAGCAGATCTTTTACAAGTGGTTTGGAAGAGCTGAAGTGAACAAGTGGAACTTCCCCAGGAGCCTCCTCACACGTCCTGCTCTCCCCTGGGCAGCACCCATTGAGTAAGTGTCCTGTGCAGCTCTTAGTGGGGAGGTTTTACAAGGGAAATAGCCCGTCTCTGGCAACTAGTAGCCCATTGTCCCATGGCATGGAACAACACTAACCTCCATCACAGGTACTGTGCCCTCTCCTCTTTCCTCTGCTTCCTCCATCACCTCTCAGCCCCATGAGTATGCCTCAACCCATAGATGGGAACAATTTAAAGCTACACGGTTTAAGATCCAAAGGGCTTTAGGCCTAATGTTTTCAGTGCTGTAAAATAAGCTTTGACAAATTAAATATGTTTGACATTCATATTGGAGGAAAGGGATAAAAAAGCTAGAGAACTAAATGGAGTTAATCCCTCAAGTAGAGGATGTCTCTCCAGTGGTATGCTTAAGAGGAAATGACCCAGCTATCTTTTGACCTGACAGTCTGTAAAGCTGTAGCCTGTAAACAAGCAGTATGTAGATTTTCTCAGATTGTAACACCCTTTGGTGCTGTTGTGACCACCTATAGCACTTCTGAAATGAGCTCCTGTTGCATTTTGCATTGGCAGCAAGAAACAGATGAGACAGTTTTAAGTGGCCTCTCTCTTGTGTAACATCTCCATCTGTGAGCTGATGACCATGGGTTTCAGGAAAATCGACCCATGAGGCTTCCCCCTTTTATTTCAATAGCTTAACTGATTACATTATGTCATGCCCAATTAAAGTTCTTACATATGGAAAAGAATTAAAAAACAGACATGGCCAACTGCTGTTTGACTCTGCTGGTACAGACAAGACAAATATGTATTTCATAATGTCAAGTGGCTGCTTTCAGTTTTCTTCAGTGATTACTTGGCTACAGTAGCAACTAAATGATGTTTGTACTCACCAGCTTCACTTTCCTGAAAAAGAAAAACAATTTCCAGCTAAGTTTTAAAGATTCAAATATTCATGACCATTTCCCAATTGAGGCGTTTATTGGCAGAAATGCAGAAAAGTCCCTACCAACTCTTCAGAGTAGGTGTAGGCTGTCACAGTCATAAGAGAAGAAAAACCACCAGCCCACAGCTTAAGCAGGGCAGTACAGAGCAGCAGGTTCTGCTACCTCAGGGAGGAAAGAAAAGGCAAATACGTCCAGAAACTCAATGTCCAGCAATAACTGCTGAAATGTTTGGAAAAACACATCCTTTACATTCCTTCTCCTCAAAGATCTTGATTCTTTTTAGCAGGAGTTGATGGAATGGTAAAATCCGACACCACCACCAAAAGCACAGCTGCTCCAGATCATCCAACTCAAGCAATCAATTCCTTAACAGAAAAAAAATCCAAACCAGAATACTGGCAGCTAATCTGAGGGCTTGCTCTGACATTCAGCAAAGTCAGCAGTAAACCTAAGTGGCCCTTGGCAGAAGAGGACGAGGGTCAAGGCAGGTAAGTGAACTGCCTCTCTCCTTGCTTTGAAGATGCACTGTCCTGCTTTCAAGAATAAAAACTTAAGATTTCAGATAAATTCTCTATTACCAGCTCAGGCTTTTATGTCACATTGATTTATTACTTAATAAAGGCAAATTTTAGTTACTGTTAAGATTTAAGCCCATGCATTTGATCTAAGTGAAATCCATAAATGACAAAACTAAAAGAGATGCCCATGAAATGCCCATTTAATACTGTGCATTTAAATGCAACTGCAGGTCCAAGCACAAAAAGACTATTCGCGTCGACATGGGAAAAGCACAAGGAAAAGACCAATATGGTAGGATTGCAGTGTTAAGATATCACTGTTACGGGCATTTGAGATATAGACTCAAATGTGCAAATGTTTGTGTTGGAACAGAAGAAAATCTGAGAACAGGATGAGTGAAGCAAGACATAATGTGCTTAGCAGAGAGATCAAGTGGTCTCATGTCTAGAAATGGCTTGGATGTGTTTATGGTGGACTTAATATATTGGAAAGCCTTCTGTAGCTCCTGGTCATAGACCCAATAAATCAAAAAAATCCCTTCCAGCGTTAACCATGTATTGATCTTCTGCAGGGCTATAATTACATTGGGGAGCTCTACTGTTGGAACAGCAGCTGTATCCTGGATCCAGCCACAGCTCTTTGTGGTGAACCGTGTCACAGGTGTTTAAAAAGCAATTGTACAGGAGAAAACCCTAATTTTCACCCATGGAGGATAGTTTTTTTCAACCTGAGCTGCAAAGACACTTTTCTATTACAGGTCCTTTAAGAACTGCTACTTGATTTCAGTCTAAGTATGCTGCAGCTTCACATAGCCTTGTTGAGGCTACTGGATGTTGACTACAGGATGGTGAAACTGTTGATGAGCCACAAGACCCGCTAATCGCACATGGCTATGTTCTGGGCTTACTTTCCCTTCTATTTTCAGTTTTCTCTGCCTGCTTTAAGCCTTCTCTTTGCATCCCCAGTAGCATGTACATTTGTTTTTAACTCTGTATGATGAAGAAAGTTCAGTCGCTTCCATTATTTGCACATGGATTACATGATGTATATGGCAGACCTGTCAAAACAGTTGGGAGCAAGAGCTACATTAGGCGTAGAAAATCTGAGGCATTCCTGATACAGGCCAGCTTGCTGTCCCGAATGTGCAGGACTGTATGCGCAGTGTCACTTACTGCCACCAAGCCCTGCAGTTCTGTCTGGCCAATACCTTGTGGCTTGGGATTTTTTGTGTCAACACTCAGACACATCCATCATTCCCTCCCTATGATGTGCAAGGCCACAGTAAGTGCTTCCCAGCTGATCTGAAGAAACATATTGAGTTGTATTTTCTGCGGTGTTTTCAATCACAGAGGAGGCAACAGGAGCACCTAGGCCCTGGGGGAAAAGGAAAGGGATGACCTCCTCCTTTGGCCCAAAATACTTGAAAGCCATGGAGCCCAAGCTGGAAACCCCTTCTCACGCTCAATGTCCCCCTCCTGCCACTTAGACCAGCGCATCACAGAGCTCCAATTTTCTTGACCGTTTCAGAAGTCCCGGGGCCGCTGCAGGCTCCCCTACGCCAAACCCCAAGGGGCACCTGTACCCCAGCTTCCACTGCCCAGGCTCCCCTTCCCCCCGCCGTGCACCGTTTCAGTGCAGAGCTGCTGGCCGAGGGGCCGAGCCGCCGCCCCGAGCCCAACACCGGAGCCCCGTCGGTAAAACTCCGCGGCGGTCAAGCGCTCACCGGGCCGGCCCGGGGTCTCGCCGGAGGCCCCGGCACTGCAGGGCGCGGCGGGGCACCGCACCGCACCGCACCGCCCCGCGCCCCGCACCGCGCTGTCTGGC
>VZRU01006838.1:0-12956 GCA_013398155.1 Pedionomus torquatus | reverse complement strand
AAGACGAGGCGGAGGGGGGGTGCCCCCGCCGCTCCCGGCCCCCCTAGGTGGGCAGGCGACCGCCCGGCGGCTCCCGACGCGCCTTTGCGGAAGGCTGGGAGCTCCGGGGTGCGCCTTCCTCTCCCGGGGGACGCCCACCCAACCCCTACCCTCTCCGGGGCACCCTTTTGCTTCCCCTCCGAGGGGCGCCCCTTCCTGTCCCCTTTCCCGGGGTGCCCGCTCCCGTCTCTTCGGGGTGAGCTTCGCTCCCACTCCCAGGATGTGCTCCCCCCCTTCCCCGCCTCGGGTTGCACCCCCGCCGCCGGCCACCCCTACTCAGCTCATCTTCACACCCTCGCCGCCCGCAGCTCAGCCCCGGCCACTTCTCCCGCCTTTTCACCTCTCCCGCACCTCACCCGGGCTGGTGGGGGAAGCCCTCGGCGGGACGCGGCCTGGCAGGAGGAGGAGGAGGTGGAGGAGGAAGGCTGCCCCGAGGGAGCGCTTCCGCACGGAGCAGCCAGACAAAGTTACCCGGCGCCGTCCGGAGATGCCCCGCTCCCTTCCCCGGTCGCAGAGGGCGACGCCGCCGGGACGGAGCGCTGAGGCTGCCCCGGCCCCTCCGGGCTGAGCCGGGGAGCAGCAGCATCCCCCGCAGCGGCATTTCTGCTGCCCCCGGTGCGAGAGGAGGGTTGCTGCGGAGCGTTGGCCCCAGTATCCCGGCCCTGCCGCCCACCTTTACCTCTTTTCTCCCGGAGGAGTAGCTGGCAGAGGTAACGGAGGCACCCTGCTGCTCCTGCCCCTTCCTCCCCTGTCTGCTGCCTGAGCCCTTCCTACGGTTTCATCTCCCTCCAGCACAGGTCTTCTCCCCGCACAGCTACAGCCTCCTGCAAACTCCCTGCACTGTCAATATTTCTTCCTCCTGCCTGCACCCTGTGCTCAGCATATCCAGACATTATCTGCTCTCCTGCTGACCAGGACTGGTGCACTGCTCCATCTTATCTCTGCATGTTTGCTTCATGTTTCATTACACTCTTTGCCTTGTGAGGCTCGTCTCATTTGATCCGTTTCTCTCGCTGTGCCCTAGAGCAGTATATATTTTGAATGCTTCATAAAATCTTGCAAACAGGCAAGTGAGCACACTTGAAGCATCAACCTTCATTTTAACATTTGCACCTCAACTCCTGCCACAACATGTTTGCTGCTTTTCAGGCACTGAAAGTGCTCTGGAAAGCTCCACTTGTTTCAAGGTTCTTGGGCTGCATGAGGTTGCTTAGGACTGTAGAGCAGGGAACGGTGTTTGGTGTGTGAATGCAGAGAGAAAAAAGCCCCAAGGCTGGGGTTTTGAAGAAGTGTTGGGGTCCACTAAATCTGAATTTCAGGGTATTCATTGCATTGGACAACTCTTGGTTGACGCCAGACAGAGAAACCCACCCATTTTTGGAGGTGCAGGATGTCCATGACACTCAGCTGGCTCCTCTGGATCACACTGCAGTGCACCACTACAGTGCAGCCACTGTAGGGACAGCCGCATGTGGCTTGTCCTCTCCTGATGACATCTCCTCCTGGCAGGAATGGCATTTTTTTGCCTGCATCCAATACACACGTACAAAGTAGTCTGGCTCTTGCTCCTGTCAGCCCTGACAGATGCACACAGTGAAAGGCAGCACGATGCATGTTTATAAACCACACAAAAATGCACATTTAAAGTACATAGTTTCCTTTCTGTAAGTGGCAGAAGGGGAAACAATCTCTTGGGAAGAAGACAGCCAGCAGATGGGCAAGGAGCAGGTCACATCTGGGACACAGGAAGGAGCTGTAAAGAATGCAAAAGGAGTGCCAGTGTCTTACCCACCAAAATCTATAGGAGAAGAGAGAAATTAATGCCCTGCTCTGCTTGGTCAGTCTCTGTGCGTTTGTCTAGATGATTCCAGTGACCTTACATATGCTATGAAACGCGTGTCTATGGCCGTGCTGGGGCATGATGGACTGCTGTGGTTAGAGGAGAAATGTGCCAAGCCAGAGAGTTGTGCACTAAGAAATCTGGGCTGAACATTGTATTTGTGACAAATTTCTACTTGTAGGGACTGTTAAAAAGCAAGCAGTGAAAGGCACAATGAAGGGAGGGAGAAGAAATGGGCTTCGGTGTATCACAAGGCAGCTGTGGAGAAACACCTGTATTTGGTAAAGCAGATGGGTGACAGTTTTCTGAAGCTGTGGTCACAGACAGCTGGGAGAAGCTGTGCATCACAGAGGTGCCAGCCAGGCAAGCCAAGCAGCCCAGGAGCAGGAGCACCAAACTGAAAAGCTGAGTCAGACAAGGACAGAAAATAAAGACCTGGCAGAGCTCAGCCTGTCAGATTTGTCTGCCACCCCTGTCCGAAGTCACCTCTATTTAATAAATACATCTAATACCCACAGGGCTTTGGGGCAACCCGAACAGCTTAATGAAGGTTTTTAATTTATTTTAATTTTCACAGACACTTTTGATGTTGAATAAGCTGTGATTTATTTCATCTAAACCAATCCTGACTGTTGCTTGGGTTTTGGTTGCAAGCAGTCCCAAGGACTGGTCAGTTGGTTCTTCTGCCTTTAAGGAATGAAGTTGTCCCTGAGGGTATGTAGCCCCCAGCTGAATTCAGGCTTTTTGATCTGAAAGGCACAGGCGCGTACATCTTCCCAGCTGCCATCCTGGTTGGAATAAGATGATCTTTAAGGTCCCTTCCAACCTAAACCATTCTATGATTCTATGATCCTGTCAGTGAGTGTTCTGCTGGCACCTGAAACCAAACATGGCAAACAGCCTAAAGATGAAGGAGACTTGGAGAAGGGAAAATGAAGGTTGCTATCCCTGAGATTTAAGCTTTGGAAATGTCATCTCTCACCAGGTGCCTTTATTTCTACCTCTTTAGCCCCAGATTCAAGGCATCAGTCTCTGTTATCAAGGTCATCTTCACAACCTGAAGGAACTGGGGGAAAAAGGAAGCTTGAATCCCAGAGAGTACTGCAAAATCTACGCACAGAAGCTAATTTTTTTTTTAATTTCAGAAATGCAGAGGATCAGTGTCACTAGTAGGAGCTGCCTGAAGGGGTTATTTTTGTCCTTTAGAAGCTTTTCTCTCTATTCTAACACAGATTAATTATGAATTTTTAATGTATATAGCACCAAAAATGTCATAAGCAGTTTGCAGGCTGGCTTGCAAAACATGTATACTATATTGCGAAAAATTAGCTCTCTCTTCTGGGCTTTCTGCCTGGTCACTCATTCTTTCTAAATAATTAGCAAAGAACAGAGATAACACACAGTTGTAGTGCTGCTGCCTCTATTCAGAGCAAAAAGAAACTGGTGCAGTCAGGAACTGCAGTTTGTGTGTGTTGAAGATCAGCCCCGTGTCACTCAGAGCACGCCTCTGTTATAACGTCGACAGTCCTTTCTCTGGACTCAGCTGGGCCACTGCACAGACTTAACAGGCAGGAGTTTGTTCTGCTCTTCAGTGAGACCCAGCATTTAGGCTAAATTTGCAAAGACCTGGCACTGTTTTAAGATATACCTAGGAGCTTGGTGTCTGTCTTTCAGATGAGACAATTACCAAGATCCTGAGCATTTCTGGCCATCAAAACTTGCAGAGCACTTGACTGAAAGAGGAACATTAAGCCTTTAGTCCAGGTGAGACTCCTACCAGGGAAATCACAGTATGATGACTTCAAACTACTTCTCTGCTGCTCTGAAAAATAGTGTAAATTAATATATGCTATTAAGAAATTGCCACATGCTGACCTGGAGCTGACAGTAATGGAAAGAGTATTTTTAATACAGATAGTTTGTTAGTTGACTTCTGCAAACAGGCATACTGGGAGAGACGAGCTATTGCTAATTATAAAGTAAGTTATGCTGTCCTACGACTTGTGTGAGCTGCCAAAGAACCATGCAGACTATCTGTAAGGAGCAAGTACAGGGATTTTAACAAGCTTTCAATCTGGCTTTTAATATATATTAAAAAAAGAACAGTGTACTCCTAGTTAATAATGAGCTCTGCCTTTTTAAAATTACAAATTCAATCATCTATTGGAGTCACAAGTGGCCTTTCCTTCCCTGTAACTGTTTATGAGTCTACATAATCCAAAACATGTCTATTATCTTTTGCAAAGCCTGTAAAGAGAGAACACTGCATTGCTTCAATACGAACGCTTACTGCAATATTTGTGAATTAAATTGTGGATATAGCAAAAGAGAATCTGTCTGGACCATTCACAAAATGAGCTTTGATATCCTTTTAGTAAGTAAAAAGCTGAAGGGAGACATCAATAATTGATTAGCACTTGGATTACATCCTCCAGTGCTTGTAGTTTGCTGCCTTCTTAGAGGAAAAGAGGACAAAGGCAATATTGTCTCTTGGGTTATAAAGTCTTTGCAAACTCTAATATGTTGGTGCTGACAAAGGTTGGTTCATTTTGAGGGGCATTCTGACTCAATACAAATGAGTCTCAATCATAGTTGCAGGGACCACACTGGGATGAACAACCAGCCTGTTGTTGGGTGATGTCTTTCCAATTAACATAATGAAATGAGCTGGGTGATATCAGTACCCCCCTAGCATACAAGCACCCCTGGTGTAAAAAGCAGGCTTCGTGCCCAGAGAGGCCTGGGCTTTTACAACCAACATACAAAACCTCTGGGGACCCAATGTGGCTGGAGAGCATGGGTGTCACCCATGCAGACATGAGGCCCAAGACAAGGGCCATCTCTAGAAGGGTGAAGTGCTCTTCATTCCTTGCCATCTGATATTGTCACCTTCTGGTACTCTCACTGACTTCTTTTTACTTCTTAACCCACCTCTGCACTCTAGGCTTTTTGCTTCCACATTGTCTCCCTCTCATTCTCTTCGATGTCCCTGTCTTGTCTCCTACAATCTCTTTCCTGGTGGCACTGATAACCTACTCTCAAGCTCTAGGCTCAGTAATGTTATTGCCACGTTGTGCAGAGATGCCAGAATTTGCACTGACATTCACTCTTCCTTTGCAGAATGAAATGTTCTCTCTTCCCATCCATTTCTCTGGCTTGTGCCTTTCAAATTTGGCACTTGTCTCCTATTTCTTTATTTTCCTTATCTTGCTCCTTCCAATGTGCTATTTTCAGTACCTGAACAATCACCATCCCCCACAACTTTTGATTTCCCAGCTTTTTCAATCTTTGAGTCCTGAGAAACCTCTCCTAGTTCTCACTGTCACACAGAGCTGTATCTCCTCTTACAGCACTCCCTCAAGTCATTCCCAAGAAGCACTTAGGAATAAGCAGAGGCCATTCTTCTGCTAACTGTATCAGAGCAGAATCCAACCTCTCTTTTTCTGCTTTCTCAGACTGTTGTTCTTCCCATTTGGTGGAGGAGGACATCTTCAGCCTCCACTGACAGAGGACAGATACTGTCCTCTCAACCCTAGGTAGGACATGAAGGGCCATGGGCAGCATGAAGAACCTAGAGCTGCCTCTGCCCTTCTCTGTGCACAGTTTTGTTTTCTCCAGGTGCTGCCATTTCCTATTTCACGTATGCTGAACATACCTGCATAAAATTGGACAGATGCTCTGAGAATCAGGCAGCAGCAAAAGGCCATGCCTGCATTAGTCCACCAGCATCCTTTGAGGCTGCTGCTGCTGCTCACACTGTGCCAAGTCTGAGCTGATGTACTCTGCTTTTCAGTGGGAGTCTGTAGCTCAGCTTAATGCTACCCAGGTCCTGTCCTCAAAGTGCTTTGCAGCAAATGAGGATAAAGAATTTTTAAAAATACTGCAGAGGTACCTCAACTTCAAGGGAGTGCTATAGACAATGATAGTGAATTTGATCCCCCAGATTATCTCTTCTCAGCACTGAGGGGCTTTGGAAATCAAAGGGAGTAGCAATGAAAGAATCTGTTCCCAACATGCTGTTATCTTAAATAGGAAAGAGAGGTCTTAGACATAGTGGCTCACCAGAGGAGTGAACCCAGACTAGGCAAATCACCGGTGGCTCCAGGCACCAAATTACGGTGTGTACAGCTGGAAGAAGAGCAAATACCTTTGGTCCTTAGCAGGAATTACCTAACTATCATGAGGCTTGGCCATATTCTTTCCCAAGTTAAACTTAGAAGACCAAATCTATCCATTGACCTCCATGGATCACGACTTCTGATGCAGAACAGCCATCTGGGCAGTGCCATTCCAGAGCCAAGTCGATAATTTGGAAAGTTCCCAGCATTTTCCCATGAGAAGAAAGCTGGGCAGTTGCTGCTGCTGTATGTCTCTAAAAGGCAGCATGCCAGTGCTCAGGGCTGTTGTCCAGAGCCAAAGAGGCTCGTAAAATGTGTGGCCCTTAGTGACAAACCAAAATGAAAAGGTGGATACACACATCCGAGCAATCAATGCTTCCACAGAGTGACATTGAGCAAGTGCTGGAATCAGCTCTGCTGCTTCCCCTGAAACTGTACTGCTGAAGAAAAGGACTTTTAAATGTTGGTGTTGCTAGTGGTACTGCCTGCCACTAACAGGAGAGGGGCTCTCTGTCTCTGAGCTTTCCACTGGCCATTGTCAACTTCTCTGCCCCTGATGTAGGCAAAAGTCATGACACCACAGTAGCTACAAACACCTCTGAAAATGAAATACCCACACACACCCAACACCAAAGCAAACTTGATGTCAGACAAATAATGAGCATGAGAGAGCACTCTAGAAAGATGCTTTTACATCAGCCTGGTAGAGAAGTGTGTGCAGCTGAAGCTTTCTGATGACTTCACTTCCATCACGAGTGGAACAGTCCCATCCTGGTGCCAGGCATACCAAATTTCACAAGCACTGAGCCTCTGGAAGGAAAGGGTACAAGTTCCTACCCTGCAGAAGACTGGCAGAAGGACTTCTTCAGAGTATGAGGGGGCAACAGAGTTCAAAAGTGACTCAGCACTAGGTATTAGATATCCCTTCTGATTCGATAGAGTTCTGGCAGTTTCCTCAGGACACCCCCCTCCTCCAAGTGTCTCTTCCACCTTGCTGCTCTGTCCTTTTAGACAGTTGTTTCTCATTATGCTGCTTGTCTCTCCCTATCCAGAAAGTTGGGTGAAGTGGTATGTGTCGCTACTTGAGAAGCAGAAATGTACAGCACCAGCAGGCCCCTCTGGGAACCCACAGCTTTTCATGTCACTCCTGAGGAGATGTGAAACCAGCTCTGGCCTCATAAGATTCCATAGGCAAGTACTCATGAAGACGAGGCACAGCTACCCACCACAGTCCTTTGCATTTTCAAAGATGAAGGCAAAACCCCTGTGTGACTGCAGTTAGTTCTGCCAGGCCACTTAAATCATCAGGACACTATCACCATTAGAAACTCTTGGCAGATCTTGCAGCATTAGCAGAGCTATTCAGAGTTAAGTACTTCAGGCTCGGGTCCACTGGCATATGAGACGGATGCTGTGCAGGCACCTACGCTGAATATTGAGCTCCCTAAAGCCGGTGCATCACAGAGGCCACGCTTTTCATTCCCAAAGGGGGAGAGTTGGAGCCTGGCAGAGGGGAGCTTCCTGTGGTGCTCCTTTCAATACATATTCTGGTTTGTACAGATGGGATTTGGATAAAGCACACATGCATCACTCTCGTCCTGCTCAGGTGCAGAAGTATAAGGTTTTTCCCCATGATACAACAGTAAAAAATCTGAAGAGAAGAACAAATCCTGAATTGCCAACAAAACAGACAGTCCTTCAGGAGATTTGCCACGGAGAACAACCATCTGAGCATATCCAGTGCTTTAAGATGTCTTAAATTGTGTGAAATATCAGGCTTAGGCATTTTGACAGGCTTCCTTTAAAATCTATGATAGTAGACTTGAGTGCACCCACTATGTTGCGCAGATTTTGGCAGAGATCCAGCAGCAGCAGCCATGAAAGGTACTGTCCTCAGCCCAGAGAAGCTCAATTTGAGAAATGCTGCTCTCCTCAGTGGCAGGAGAGGCAGAGGACACTGTCAGACAGGGTCAGTTTAGAGACCGTTCTCATTTAAGCCTTCATGAAGCAGTGACTGTCAATGACAATACATTCACCATCTGTGCAAACACTGATTTTCACCTGCAATTCTCTTCAGAGCCGGTGTCTGAACAAACGGACTTGAGAAACACATTTGTTTGATTGTCCTTTCTAATTTCCACAGCAGTCTGTTCTCTGGAGTCTCAGCTGCACAGCAGCTTGCTTTTTAGCCAGTTTTCCAGGAGGAAAACCCAGTGTGATACAGATCTGTTATATGGACTGAGAGAGAAATATCTTTATTTGCTGAAGATGTGTGTTATTTCAGGATGTTTTCATTTAGTCTGACAAAAATGGCATTTCTATAGAAACAATTGATAAAACAATCAACAGAGGAAATTCTATGCTAACTGTCAAAAGCCAACATAATGTTTGGCAGATGCATTGCTAGAGATGAGTAAATACTCTGCCATTTTGGGCTTTTAAAATACACAACCCTTCCCCCTCACCTACACGGTTAAATCAATCCACATTGGGCATGGATGCATGTTTTTTATTGGTGAGCAAGTAGAGGTCTGATGTGAACTGGTGAGGCACTAGGAGTCTCACTTTGAGTACTGTGTTCAGTTCTGGGCCCCTCACTACAAGAAGGACACCAAAGTCCTGGAGCGTGTCCAGAAGAGAGCTACCAAGTTAGTGAGGGGTTTAGAGAAGAAGTCAGGCGAGGAGAGGCTGAGGGAACTGGTCATGTTTAGTTTGAAGAGGAGGCTGAGGGGAGACCTCATTGCCCTTTGCAACTACCTAAAAGGAGGTTGTAGAGAAGTGGGTGTTGGCCTCTTCTCCCAAGTGAATAATGACAAGACCAGAGGAAACAGTCTGAAGTTGCAGCAGGGGAGGTTTAGGTTAGATATTAGGAAGAATTACTCCACTGAAAGAATGGTCAGGCACTGGAATGGCCTGCCCAGAGAGGTGGTTGAGTCACCATCCCTGGAGGTATTTAAGATGCGGCACTTCAGGACATGCTCTCTCCTAGAGAGCCAAGATTGTAGGGGTTATTTGTATGTGTATGGTTGGACTCAATGATCTCAGAGGTCTTTTCCAACCACGGTAATTCTGTGGTTCTGTAAAGCACCTCTGCCTCACCTAGTCCCAGGGGTGCCCAGCAGTGTTTGCTCGGTGAGGAGTTTCTGCCGTGGAAGCCCAGGGTTCCACCCCAAAAGTAGACCAGCGCTGCAGAAAAAGCCACTCAAGGTGCTGTGTGTGGATCTCTGAGGATATTCAGACACACACACTATCTCTGCTCACCTATCATGTTCTCCACCAGCAAGAAAGTCACCACTGATGGCTCACAATCCAGTTTTGCTCCCATGCATGGACATTTCTTTAAGAACATGTGTAGGTTTTTCACTACCACAGAGAGTCCCGATGTGCTGTGCGTGATGCTGCCATGTCTAAGTCCCTGCTCTCACTCTTCCCAGTGGATTCCTGCAGATGTTGGTGTTGATGTTCAGTGCAACCACTCCTTTGGGGCATGATGTATTCCTATTCCTATTCCTTCTGAGTTCAACACTTACCCCGGCAGAGTCGAACGTTTAGGGCAAGTGACAACTCGTTACTGAACATTTTGTTCTACCAGACTCAACTCTTTTTTACAACTGAACACAAGTAAGGACTTCCATCTTAGACCAATCCCTTATTATCTTCTCTTCACCATTCCCAAGCAGACCTGTGTGCTGCCCACCACCCTGCTCTATTCAATCCTCCCGTTTCTGCCTTCTGGCAACGAACCACTAGGATTGTCTGTCTCCTTGGTCACCTGCTTCTTAGATAACCCATCCTAATATTTATCATCTCTGCAACACAGATAATACTGTTGCATTTACAGATTTACCCTTCCTGACCCTACCAAAGCCACTGCCATACTGTCTGTGTTGTTCTGATCCCTTCCCTGTTACAACCCAGTGAGAAAGCTTCTGGCTGTGGGCTCTCATGCTTCTCTCTGCTTTGGAAGACCAAACCCATTCTCCAGAATATCATGTGAAATTATTTGAGCTAGAAGAAGCGGGGAGAGGGAGATTGTCCAGGCTTTTAACAAGACTGACAACCTCTTAAAATCTCATAAAATGGTTTTCCTTAACAGAGGTATGTTTGAGTTCACCTCCACTGACTCTTAGAGACGCTCTGGTGGGAATTTCTTTGCCAGAATAGCTTAGCAGATACACGTAAGTGTGTTGGTACTTATAATTTATAGGATAAATATGAAGACGCACAAGCATGATTTATTGATAGAGCATAAGCTATATATAGTGCCCTTAACTGTATTATTAAAACTGAAGGTAAATAATTAATGGAATGAAGAAAAGACACATATAATTCTGGCAGTTTTGATGGGGAGCATTCCTGTCTTGCAGTAATTAAAACTGAATACATTCTAAGAGGTTTTTTATATCTTTCAAGATTATTTGCCCACTTATATGCCTGCTAAGGGTGACTGTGTGTGGTTGCAGAATTTGCGCAGCCAGTGTGAGAGAAACTAGGGAGGAAAAATTCTTATGGCTGTCAGGCCCAAATGCCACCCCTTGTGCAGGGTAGGATTACCATCCATGGGTATTGACCAGTTCTACCTGGTTTGACTCCTGGATTAGTTTCAGATTAGCTATAACTCAAATAACATGTTAGTTTTGCCAAGTTCAATGCTTTCCATTCACATGAAAAATATTATAGAAAGGCAAAGGCTTTCTTCAGCAGAAGGCAAGAGGCAAAGTTAACATTTTTATGGTTAGGATCAGAGGACTACTCAGGCAAAGAAAAATTCAGCTAGCAATTGGTTATGTCTCTGTAGGCACCTCTCTTGGGTTTAAGAGGAAAAACTGATGGGCAGACCACCTCTAAGAACCATAGCTCAAACAGGCCCTTTCATAACTCAAGACATCTAGTTACTGAATTGACTCAGTTAAAGACACATTGAGTTAATTATCCTATAACACCTTTAGGTTATCTCTTTTCACTGGATGAATAGTCATTCATTTACACCATTTCCATACTAACAACATTAGTAAGGTCAAAGTGACCTTACAACTAGTTATTAAATTCTTTGGAGTCAGAACAGCTCAACCTCATAAGTGGCTGTCTGTCAGTCTAAGCAGTCCCAATACTGAACCCAAACATATTCCAACACCACCAGTGCCAAGGCCTCCCTGTCTTATTGTCCAGGTAAGAGAACTCAAACGTCTTCACTGGGTTCCATGGAAAATCGTTCCTAAATTCAGCACCAGGAAAGCCCCAGCGAGTAAAATGTTCTACTTGCACCAGTGCATGCATCTGCCAAACCCGTCTGTAAAATCAATGGTGCTGTCTTGTCTGGTATGAAGATGAACTGTGCAATAAACTAAAACCCTAGTTACACCTTTTGCCTCAAGCAGAGGCATTATCCACCGATTTCACTAGTTTGGAGCAGCCCTACATGATCAACAGAGCCCTGCAGCCACCAGAAATAATGAGTGGTTCCACAAAGAGAAGATTAGAAACTACTGCTCTTGAGGTTTAATTGCAAGAAACTTGAACAATTACTTCAACTTGTTTCTTGCATCCCAAACCAGCAGAAACTGGGAAAGACAAAATTAAGTGGCAGATGGTGGCAGTAGGGTAACAGTTGATGACAGTGAAATGGAGAATTGGACATCATGTTTCTCAGCAGTCACTGCTACTCCTGAACTAGGTTTGACTTTAATTTGATTCTGGTTCCTTTAGGGAGGACAACGCAGAGCTCCACCAGCTGATGAGCTGCAGCCTGGCAGGGCAACATCAGAGAAGCACTCCAAACACTCTGGAGACTCCCTTCTGAGAAATCTCCAGATGTAATTAAGAGCAGCTCTATTTATTCCTCCTGCTAGGGGCACCTATAAGCACCAGATTTAATAGCAGCAATGGCTCAAACACCTGTGCCGCAATCAGGTGGCAGAAAAATGTCCACTCATAAACCAGGGTCACTTTTGACTGCTTCATCTGTTGCTCTTATGGGGGATTTTGGACTTTGCTTCAAGGGATTTTGGTGGTTCCTACTTCAAGAATCACTCAACAACCTACAATAGTGCAGTCATCAACTTCAGTCTCAGGAACAGATGCAGTTGAGTGAGACATTTTCTGCCTAGAATTTTCACTGAGGATCTCCATTTCGCTTAAGTTCAGCACACCATTGGTTCTCTGACACTGCGCTTAGGACTGGCTGGCTGTTGACAGGATAAAGGTGTAACTTAATTTATATAGATTTAAGTGCTTTCCATGCTCGTAACAAATAAAACTTGTATCTGGTTTTAATTTTGCTGTAGTATCAGTTTTCTGAAGGGATCAGACAAACAGCGAATCTCACCCAGCAGCCCACAGGGTCCAGCCCAAGCTCTCTGATCTGTGGCTGTGCTCACACCCACAAAATCCATCTCCCAGGTAAAGAGGTTGAAAGGCAACCAAGGACTATAACTAACGACCAATATTAAAATCAATGTTTCTGCAAGTTATGACAGCTTTCCAGTAGTTTTTAATAAAACCTGGCATATATAATAATCAGACATGAATAACAAATTACAGCTGTATTTATATAGCTTTGTGTATCTGCTCTCATGAATTACCTCCAGTCACAGACACATCAACGCCCTCTCATAATGAAAAGGTACAGACCGTACGTTTACACAAGCACATTTCTGTATGTGCAGACACACGCTATGTGCTGCCGCTGCCCTATATTTAGGCCCAAAGAAAACGCCCGTGAGAACGTGCACACGCCAGGAGCGAGCCTGGGGAGGTCGCCCAGCGCCGAGACCTTCTCCCCCACGCATCAGCGCGCCAGGAGCAGCGGACGGCTCGCCTACGCCTTCTCCCCAGCCATTGGGGAGGCCAGCAGGGTACCGGCTTCGGCATCACGGCGAGGACCGAACTGGGTCGGTCCTGCATAGGAACCACCAGAGCACAGCAGAGGAGGCACCCCAAGGGGAGGGAAAATGGCGGCG
>VZRU01006834.1:0-18864 GCA_013398155.1 Pedionomus torquatus | reverse complement strand
CCTAACTTCAATTTATACAGGATAACTCTAATTTTAAATACGTAACCTATAGTATGAAAACACCTGTACACGTGTAATCCAGCTCCTCGGCGCAGGTTCTGTCTCACCCAGTGAAAAGAAGCTCTTCACCGAGAGACTTTAGCTTTGTTTTCAACATTCCAGGACTGTTGTGCAACATACGTTAACTATTGAGAAACCAGTCAGCAGTCCCGGGGGGTAACAGTTCACGTGTTATAAAACGCGTTATAACGGCAACGAGAAAACTTCTGCAGACAAATACATTCCAGGAATCTTTTTTTTTTTTCTGAGAAGGATGGTGGAAGGGGCGATTCCCCAGGGGACAAGGGGCACTTTCGTCCCACTCTGGGGAGCAGCCCAGCACTCTGATGGCCTCTCCCACCGCCGGGGAGTCCGGGGCTGGGGCAGGACCCTGGTGGTCTCTCAGTACAGCTTTTACTAATGGTAACAACAAGTTCTTGTCCCAAAGCTTTTGATAAATTAGGAGTAGTGCAGAGCAATTAAACAATGTTTACTAAGCAATTTAGCAGGATTATTGACTCCGATCCAGTTAGTACATCAAAGTCGATTTGGAATTAACACTGAAGAAGAAGCTGGCCAAGTTGCTACAGTAAAAACCNTTAACACTGAAGAAGAAGCTGGCCAAGTTGCTACAGTAAAAACCCTTAAAATAACCTTTAAGTTATCCCTGACTTTTAGAGCAACTTGTGGCCACAAGTTACAGTAAAGCATTTTCAGTAGCTGGTGTTTAAACTAGTTTTGGTTGCGTTAACTTTCCCTGACAGTAATATTTATTATATTCAACAGGTATCAAAGAAGCCCTTTGGGATCCACCAAAAAGGTCAAAACCGAGGGTCAACTGAAGGACACCTCGGCCACAGTCAGCGTTCAAAATGGACCACAGTTTTGGGCTTATAGTGCCCAGCTAATAGAAGTATGCAGTCAAGTCCTGGATTTTTAAAAAAACAGATTCCTAGTTGCAGAAAGTGTGGTTTATTCTTTAAAAAAAGGAGAAAAAAAAAAAAAAACCAAAACCCAAACCCAAGCACCCCTATACATTCATTTGTAATAAAAGAGGTGTCACCTGTTTGCCAAGGGGGCTCTATGAACCAGAGCAGCTCGCATGCATTGTTTCTCTCAGCATGGACACCAAATAAAGCTAACAGGCAGTTACAAGCTCAGCATTAGAGCAAATCAAAGTTTGTTGTTTGTTTTATACAGTTCTGCTGACAGTCTTCTGCCTTTATCAGAGGATCGATAGTTCTGCGGTTTGTATCTTGCATCCTCGTCCTTTAAAGATTCCAGTGTTCTAGGCTTTCTGGTATATACAGACTCGGAACAAAAAATGTACAAGAAAAGCAACCCAAGCTGTAGTGTGGGAGATCACTCGGCAGGTTCCCCGTGCACTCTGAACCGATAGAGGCAGGTATACACCGCGTGGCCCCAGTTGGAAAGAATTCTCAGCTCCACTATCTGGAATGCGGTTTCGCTTTTCTCCTGGGGAGGGAAAAGGCAAACACACAAACCCGAGTCAGGTTTCTGGTATGAACAGGCGAAACTCAAGTTGATGCCTTAGATTCCTGCAGCTACCGCTGTCATTAATAACCATGGCAGGGCCTGAACTCTCACAGAAGGATATGGAGTTGGAAGGGACCTCTGGAGATCATCTAGCCCAAGCCCCTGCCAGAACAGGTCCTACAGGGTGTAGAGAGGTGGGTGTTGACCTTTTCTCCCAAGGGAATAAGGACAGGACCAGAGGAAATGGTCTGAAGTTGGGATGGGGGAGGTTTAGAGTGGATATTAGCAAGAATTACTTTACTGCAAGAGTGGTCGGGCAGTGGAAGGGTCCAGGGAGGTGGGGGAGTCCCCATCCCTGGAGGGATTTAAGAAAGGTGTAGATGTGGCACTGCAGGGCTTGCTCTGGTGGCCAAGGCTGTAGGGTTTTTTAGTGTGTGCATACAGTTGGACTCAAATCTCAGAGATCCTTTCCAACCATGACGATTGTGTGATTCTACTGAGTCCAACAGAGAACAAGGCCTTTTTCCTCCATTGCCACAGGAAACACAAGTATCTTTCTTCCTCCACTTTAAAGTCTTGCCATTCAGACTTACCATCACTGGAAACATCTGCAGTGGTTCTCCATCCTGATCATAAACATACTGTCCTAGAAGTTTGCCTTCTTCTTGATATTCATCATCTAGACCCTGTAACAACAGCATGAGAAGTCACAGCAAAGCCAGCAGCAAGCCTGCAAAGTGCTCAGAAGTTTGAGACCAGGATTAGAACGTTTCTGTGTAATTTAATGCTCATTCAGTATTTGAAGTCTCCTGCCCTGCAAATAGCTGTGCTGTGTTTATACGTTTTCATGGTCAAAGCTCTTAATTTCAATGGCAAAGCCACAACCACAGCGTGCAGTGTGAACTGCTCGGGACAGACAAGAACAAGAAAACATCGAGGTTGTAAAGACGACAGAAGTTGCGATTCAGATGCTGGCAGATGTCTGCTTACGCGTTTAGAAGAACTAGACAGTTCTCAGCTATCACGACTATGCTCTGACATAGCTTGTGGCTGGCTGTTCTGCAGCCATGCCTATGTAATTAGTGTATGTTAAAAATCAGTTTAAAAAGATATTTGAGGGACATCGTAGATATGATGAACAGCCAAAATATACATATGAAGCAAGAGGAAAGAAACAACCCCCCCAAAATTAGCTGCAACACTTATTCCGAATCTTGAAGTTCATTAAAAAAATATAAGGAATTTTAAGAGAAGCTGTTTTTGTCATAGCTCTTCTTACCTGTCCTCCCCATAATCACTCTATCCCAAGATACGCAACACAAATATTCTTTATGTGTATGTGTGCAGCTTGAGCTCAGAGACAGACTTACATAGACCGCAAAGTCCCTCGGAGCACTGGTGATGTTTCCTGCTGGCGAAAGTGCTTTTGGTACGTGCTCCAGGGTAAAGGCAGTTGGGTAGATCTTCATGGAGAGTCGAATCACAAGGTACCCCTGCGACCCCTTGAACGCCCAGCAGTTCCCTGGGTACATGTCCGGCTACACGGGAAGAAGAGGGAGAGAACAGGATGGGATGCCGCAACAAAACCCATCCACAAGCTCTTTGCAATGATTTTTTTTTGTAATAAAAAGCTCTAACGAGTTCTGAATTATTAGGGAGAGTCTTAAACGATGACAATTAATCACCACAAAAACACCTGCTCACCTCCCCTCATAGGGTAGGGAGAAGAGAGAGAAAAAGGAGAAAAGACCCTTTGTGGGTTGAGATGAAAACAGTTTAATGCACAAAGCAGGACACTAACAAGTGGCAGAACAGAATCTATATGGTAGAACTTTACAGGAGTGCCCCCACCCCATATACTACAGACGGAAACACCCAACATCCAAAAAAACTCAACACAAAACAACATTGCTGAATTTGTTTACTCGGCCTTTAATTACCTGTATCACCACTCTGGGAGACTGAGAGAAGTACCACAGAGGAACTCCAAAGAGGCTAATTAACGCTGTTTTGGTCTCGTGGGTCTCAGAACAACGAGTACTCAGAATGCTACCACCTCAAAAAAGATACATCAGGTTAACAGAAATAATGACTCCCTTCTTCCTGAAGACTTTTAAAGCAGAGATTTACACAAAGCCTAACAAATATACCTGTTATTTTCCTTTAAAAACACCCATAGTAGTCTTTTTTTAAGTTTGATAATTTTCTGGGGATACAGTTCTTCTATCAAGTACAATATTAAGAACATGTTAAAAGATTTTTCCATTAAAAGGGCTGAAAATACACTTTTTTCCCTAGCGAATTCAGTGGTGTGTACCCTCCCCCAGGACTACCCAGCACTATTCTACCCCTGCCCACACGTACTTGGGCTGAGATCTCGTTAGACACGTGTGTATATATCCCTGTGCACAACATGTGGATTGTGGCAGTCTGATCAGACAGCAGGCAAGGAAGCTCGACTTTTAGCCCTCATTTTAACATTTTTAGTAAATACTACAAATAACGTGAATAGTAAAAAAAGAAAAAAGCATTTCCTCTAGGATTTACCTCCTGATTCCAAGGCAAAATCCACCAAACCGATCTTGTCTTGAGAGTAGAGTTTCAGTGCATTGTTTACTATGATCTGTACTTGCTGCAGGCGTACACATAGAGTGGAAAGGGACAGATTTTAGTAATGCCAAGTGATAAAACAGGTGATATTATATATATTTATATACATATGTATACACACGTCTGTGAAATTGGAAGCATCCCGAGATGCTGCCCTCCCTCCCAAATCTTTGAAAGGCTGTGTCAAGACAAAGGCCAGTTCAACGCAGGGTTGCATGTCTTCAAATCCATACTGCGTCTGGGCTGGTGATTTTTCCCCAGAAGCTGCACGCTTTTCCCCCCTCCTTCCCAGCACCCTGGGCTACATCTCTCCTCTACACCTACTTCTTGGGAATTCTTCTATTTTCAAGTTCACATACTTTTTTTTTTTTTTTTTTCCAAAGACAAACGTTCACAAGAGGCAACAAGTGATGCTGTAAGAATACACTGAAAATATTTTCTATAGTTCTCCCCATTTCAATTAATGTTCTTGACACCTTAAAATCATTCACATCTATACCAGCAGTCACGCTCCACAAAATGCCTATAGAAGGACTCTTAACGGTTTCAGTTGGAACTTTCAAGAACCCAACTCACCGCTTCTGTGATTCCAGAAATCCCCGCATTAGTCACAGCGTTTGTTACGACCTCTGATGTTACTTTCTGGTTTGTGACAGTCATATGGAGAGTGATATTCTTGAGGATCTGCAACTCTAGATCCCGCAGCACAGTCTGCAGATCGCTTTTGCTCACAAAATTGGACGCAAGCCACTGGACAAGCGAATCAGGAAAGTCTTCTTGTTGATCCCCAAAAAGCATTAGCTTGACGGATTCTTTGACCTGGGCACCTACCTATAGTAGAAACCATTAAGAATTGTAATAGAAAGAATTAGTCTTTATGTACAGCATTACTTGCTGGTTTATAACCGGACTTATTTCACTCATGGTATGCTTTGATTCCATACACAATAGCTGGATTGTATTCGACTTATCACAAGACAGTATTTTAGTCAAAGTTGATAATCCAGTATCAATACTTAGTGATTTTTTTTCTTTGTTGGCTACAAACCAGTTGTATCATATAAGGCTTCAAAAGAATTTAAGCAATTTTTTAAAACAACTCCCAGATAACAAACCTAACTTGCTTTTACGTAAGTTTCTTTTCCCGCATTTCCATGGGTTGGCAAAATAGAGGGGTAAGAACAGCAGAGTACTGTACACAGAACTGAGCTTGCATCATATCTTAAAGGGAAAAAAAACCCAGCCACTGTGGAAAATGAGCCATAAACTCTGGCCCAGTGAAGTGTTACACACTAATAGAAAAATTCACAGCAGCACTACATAAAACACAAGCGTTCTTTAAGATTAATGCTCTCCCTGACATTCCTCATTGCACTGCCTTTCGAGAAACTTAGTGATCCAAGCTCAAGCAGCACTAAGCTTTTACTGGAGCAGCTGCAGAAGCCACAGAACCTACTTGTTCATGAATGACGTCCATTTTCTCACAACTTGTCCTGACGCTCTCCCCAGACAACAGCTCTGATTTCAGCTGCGACAGCTCTAGTTCTAGCTTTTTAACTTTGGACAGGAGTTGACTGTGGTCATCGTCATCCCTGACAAGAACAAGGAGTCAGTAATTAGGAAAAAGCAGTTTGAATCATTGCTTCAAATTCCAAAGGTGTGAGAGAGTAATTGTCCAACACAAAGCACTTTGGAGTTCAGTTATTCACTGTGACAGACACTGCGAGCTTGCTGTCCCTTGAAGACGTTATTTAAGGTGGACTTGGGAATAATATATTCCAAGCAAAGCATTTTGAAGTCGCAGACAAATCCAGCCACAGTGACTTTAGAACACCACCAGGCTGACAAGTTAATAACTCAAAAATATACATATATAGACATTGTGGACTTGAAGGTTTCTGGCAAACTGGTCCAACTTTATTTGCAGGAGTTTGCCATGGGTTAGAGCAGGTCCCCGGTTACCTTACTGAAACCAGAGCGACTTTAGAGGCAGGTGCCAAAGTAGCTTAAGTCACAGGTCACGTATAAGCAGTACAGATCAGTGTTCAGTGCATGCTACAGAGAAAAGGTATCAGCCATCGTTCACATTTAACTGAAGTGACTGAAATTTAACTGGAATTCAGCAAATAAGTGGGCTTTTTTTTTTTCCTCTTCCCAATGGGGATGCTTAATAAAGTGCTGCAGTTTTTATCTGGGTATTACCCAGTACACAAGAGGAAAGAAGCTCAGCTGGCAAACCAAAAGCAGAGACAGAGGTTGGAATTGATACAATTCAAGAATTTAAATATAAAGCCTATCACAAGCAGTTACTTCATTGCACAATTAGAAGAAGAGTTCTAATGCATTTATAAGAGGACAAGAAGCCAAACATTTTTCTCCATTAAAACAGCTTTCTGTAGTAAGAATTGCAGCTGTAGGATTGCTCACACTGAAGTGGTCCCTGTGCTGATGCTCAGCAGCACAGGTAAAGACAGAAGCCCCTGTGCTGACAGTATAAACTCCCGGGGTCAATTAGCATGAAACAGAAAGGCAAGGATTGTTGCATTTCAAAGAAAAACGCATGTATCGCCACCAGTGAGCATCAGGATTGAAAAAGCAGAATATATCCGAGAAGAGCTTATACCTCACTGTCTTCGCTTTGGCTAGGTCAAGCTCCTTCTGGATGTCCTAAAAAAGATACAAAAGTCAGTTTTCATGTACACAAAGCAGGAGAAGGGATAGAAGATAAAGAATATTAAGTGAAGATGGCGTCTTTTAGCAGTGCCTGCACAGGACTGTGTCCCACATTTACGTTTGTGCTTCTGTGTAGTAAGGTATTATTCCAAGTCGAACCTCCCTCACTGGTCAAATGAGTAATTTTTAATCTTTGGGCTGAAACCCTCTCCAAGAAGGGGAGTGAGAACACAAACAAGTTTTGAGACTTCAAGAACTGCAACAGCTAGAGTATAACAAACTGGGATTTGGGATAACCAAGAAAAAAAAAGAATCAGTCTATTTTCTCAACTGGTTACAATCAGAGCGGGTTATAGCAAAACTAAATTTTCTATACCTTGGATTCAGCAGAGAGTTTTGCAAGAAGGTCTTCCAGCGTCAGGATGCGGGACTCGTGCTCTTGATGTAAAGCCAGGAAGTCAGTCTTAAACAGGGGAGAAAAAGGTGGTGTATTTTCTTTTGGAGTACAAATAGCATAACTGATCTTTTCCATAAAGCATAATTCTTATTTCATTCTGTGAGTGCTTAAGTGATTTATCCTGCAGGGAATGTGAGAAATTATAGAATCTGTAATAAATATAAATGCCTGCTTCAGCAGTCGTAGGGGTTATATGCAGGGAAGTTTACCACAAACCCCCTTCTTTGTCACTAGTCCTTCCTAAAGTCATCTTTCTTGGTCTGAAATCTGGATAAACACAGATGCTTTTCAGCAAGGTAAGGTTTACTTTAGAGCACCTATCTGGAATTAATTCTTTGTCAGCAATAACAAAGGAGGAACAAGCATCAGCAGCTACTCCCTGGCATTTACTACCTATCAGTTAATGCTGTAACAAAAGAAGAATCCTAGAAGTCGAATTGCCTACAATCTGCATTATAAATCCAGAATAGTTTGATCAGTATCAGAAAGCATCAATAACTAATCTTACCTTTTCCTCCAGTTTCATGTCTTTAAGATGTTGACTCATCACATTCTGTATTAGCTTCAGTGTTTCACTTTTGTCACTCATCTGTGCAACCTGATCTTGAAGGTTATGGAGCAGCAGCATCACTTTGCTGTATTTTTCATCGTGGTGGTGGCATCTGTCAGACACCGCAGCCATTTGCTTTTCCAGCTCACTTATGCGACCAGAATCAAAGACACTGATGGTATCCTAAGGTATAAAGACAGTTTGAATATATAGAAATCCAGACACTTATTTACATCACCCTCACCTGTCAAGTAGTTATTCCAAAAACACTTAGACGTGGAACTTAGTAAGCCTTAGGAGACATGAAAGCTCTTCCCTAGACTGCTGCTTCTTACCTTTGGAGGTTGCACAGAGTGAAAGGAATCAGGCTGTGGCTTGGGAACATGAACAGAGTCATCTATTCTTTGTATTCCATCAATTCTTGTCCAGTTCAATGAAGGTAATAATGAAACAAAGCCATCAAACCCCCAGAACCATATACCTGCATCGGGAAGAAAAAGCAAGAAGGATATTCGAGAGAGTTCTCCCTCACAACTGCTTGCATCGACAAATTATCTTCTTTTCTACAGACACAAGCCACCTTCAGCTCCCAAGGTACACATCACGCAGCAGATGCCACTCCAGTCTAAATAACAATTTTAAAGTTGGCTCCTGCTGATTTTTAAGTCGAGCACTCAAGAACGTTTGGCAGCACCCATCAGTACCACTCACACAGTCATAAGCCATTCAACCTGCACTTCCACATCACTCTTAACCTCACACTACTGCTTCCCTGGGACCAGATCTCGTTTACTGATGAAGCCAGGCCTTGCTTGCTGAAGGCAGAGGTAAATACTGCTTTTTTTATCTCAATGGAAAGTATCTTGCCTTATACCCTACTTACTACAGTGTTTCCATGGAAGCTTAAGTTTCCTCCAACTCTTATTAGATATCTTGCAATCTAGCATTTCACAAACATCACACTTACTTTTGCAATAGCTCAGTGAGAAGTAGCAGCATTTTCTGCGCAGGTTAACTTCTTAATATTTTTAAATTGACTTTGTGTATTTCAAATTAGACAGCTGGCCTGGAATATTGACAACTACCCAGCCTCAACAGTAGTATTTTAAGTAACTAGAGCATGGCCTAGAGCACAAGAGACTTAGGATGTGTTAGCAAAAGGAGTTAAATACCCTTTTTTTTGAAGATCAACAACCACCAAAGCAATCTGTTCATGGCCTGCTCTTTATGAGCTCATTACTATTCCTATGAAGGGAAGTAAATTAAAAAAGGACTTTAGTGCAATTTATTTGCTCACCCGCTCTCTGTCCAGAGACCTCTATGAAATTAAATTAAGGTTATTCCTTTAAGGTAAGGGGAAAGCTTGTCAGTACTTCACAAGTTTGAATTAACTGCCCTGTTCACAAACAAACTTGCTCTTTTTGCTTCTGCATTTTCTTCATAAACTGGAAGTGGAACTGCTATTTTGGAGCAGCCGTAGTAAGGACACAGCCACTGGTATTATAGTTACATACCTAGCAGAAACAGGAGTGGGATAAGAAACAGTAATAGCTTGTAGATCTTTGGCAGGCATCTAGAGGAGGAGAGAGGAAGGTTTACAACCAACAGTATTTTTACCATGTTTTATTGTTTTACATAATATAACTGGGTAAGTAACTTGCTTACAAAATGATTTTTTTCAAGGGATACACACCTTCTAAGAAGAAACACCTTAAGCAAAGACATCAGAGTAACAAGTTGGTACCACCCAGTTCTAAGCAACCTGAACATGCCAGAAGCTGCCCTCCCTAGAAAACAAAAAGTATAGTGTGAGATGTCAGTGCCGCAGCACACCTTCCAAGAGGCCAAGCAGAGGGACATGCGACTGTGGCCAAGAATACTTTGCACAGCAGAGAAACGCATGAGTACAGGCAACGTGCAGCTTATGAACATCTACGTATCGCAACTCTGACAGCATTGTAACATCAGCTACTCCACAAAAACAACAGCCATGCAAAAAGATGAAATGCTCCTTTGTTACAACATTGTTATCTTGCCAGAAATTCAGTATCAATGCTTGAATCAAAGCCACCATGCATGGAAGACCTTGACATGTTTTGGTATCGGGAATACTATGACGGGAAGCAGCTACCAAACCAAGCACACCCCACTGCTCTTGACACCCCAGATCCCGGCCTATTCACACACTCATTCACTCGCTCATGAAATAGTCTAGTTAGTCTCCTGTTATGCCTGTGAACAGAAACATAACCTTTCACAAAACTTATTTTGGTTAATCAAAAAAAAAAAAAAAAAAAGCATCACATGCAATTCCAGATGCAACAGCTACAGCATTGGCAGAGGGTAATTAGTGTAAGCCACACGCTGCAGGTTCCTAGTTCATCAGGAGCAGGCAATGCACACGCACGGATGAAGATAGTAACCTGGAGAAAGAATGGCCAGCCAAAGTAGAGAGACCACCTTCTGAGACACCAGCCATGCTGCTGCTCCCACGGTCCGCAACACGTGAAGCATAAAGTAACCTGGATTATAACAAATTAACTCTATGTGGTAACAGACATAAATGAGCTTCAGTTCTTTCGTAGCACATGCAGAAAACAAGGCTCAATTCTCTGCCCCTTACACGTCCCGCGTAGTTTTAAACTATACCTTTCAGTCACCTACAAAATTGGTTCTTCTCTATTTAAAATCAAAGCAAGCCACTAATAAACATGAAGCCGAGTAAACCCAAGAAAATTTAGAAAGAGTTCTCCCGTGTAAGGATAACCATAAAGGTCAACAGCATCTGTGCAGTTAGAATGTCACTTTTCCCAAATCAACACAAACTTTACTTTTGTAACACACTTATCTAATGAAGCCATGCTAAGTGGAAGAGAATAGCAAGAGAGGTTCTACCCTAGAACCAAGCTTTAAGCACATCTCTACTTTAAAAGCATCAAAGAGTTCACTATCTAGCTTCATGTGTAGAAAAGGGAACAACTAGAAGTTTTAGATCCTAACAAAAGAATTATATAATTAAGAAATACTGATAAATAGTAATAAAAAAGTATTCCCTACAAAGGTTACAAGCAGTAAATTTTCATTAAATTGAATATTCCCAATGATCTTCAGTATGGCGGTTTTGAGTCTCTTAAAAATAAATAATCAAAACAAACCAAAACCAGCAACATAAAAAACACCACACTAAAATAAAATGCTGTAGCCTAGAGCCCACTGAAGCCAACAGTTACTATGGACCAGACTAGGACTGTCCACTCTACAGAACAAGCCACGTAGTACACATTTAGAGAATAATCCTACATGTTTAGATTAGCAGACACGTCTGGGTTAATCTGAGGGATTATAGATATACCAACCCAATATTTTGCAAAGCATTTAGGTGACTGAAGTGACTCAAATCATTTTCCTTTGCTGAATAAAGAGCACTCAACAGATTCTTGATGCCTCTGCCATTCAAGCTAGGGAACGCTCATCTCACAGGGAAGATTCTATCCCTATATAAGAGTCCTGTAAAAATTGACTATCACTAGAACAAAAATAAAACATTAAAACCCCTTTAATCAAATAGTCTGCATACCAATACCTCATACCAGAGTACAGACTTCCCAAAAATTACAACAAATTAGCAGCTAACTAATTCTTACTAAGGTATGAGGTGTTTGCTGTCCCTGCAGCCTTTTATTACCACCAGGTAAGCAGCCTGCCAAGCTCGGACAGAAGTCAGTATCAGAGCAAGAAGTCAAACAGGAAAGGAGTTAAGTAAATTAATTTTCTAGACACTTTAGACTTTTAATCTACTTTGATAGGTGAATGTTAACAAAGGAAAAAAAATACACAACACAAAGCAGTATGAATGATTAACATTGTGAGATTGCAATGCGAAATAAAAGAAAAAAGGTCCAAGTCAACCTGCATAAGAAAAGGTGTGCCCAATGGTCCTTGCTACCCTTTTAGCCCATGAGGATTGCATGTGGTCTGAGGTGTGTATTTCAAGGTGTTTCTTCCCCTTACAGTCATCACCTGTTGGTTGTGGTAACAGTTGATTAATGGGACAAAACCAGGATCAAATCAAGATTATTACAAGACAACTCGAACAAGTCTAGTTCACGATTATCACCGAGCAAACCGAAAACCACAAAGCAAACTTCAGTGGAGCAAGATTTGCTTGGGGAAATATTACAATCGCCTTTCTCCACCCCAACAGCTAAGTCACAAAAGCAACATTTACACTGAAGCTTCCACAGAGTCACGAGACATCTGATGATATTATTATTATTACAACAACAGCCTGGTGTGCAGCACAAGGCCGAAAGACATCGCCGATGGTTACACTTACATATTGACTCCTCGCTGACACCCAGGTGGCTGTCTTCTCTGTAAAACTCTTTGACATTCATGCTCCCACAGTAGTCCGAGTGAGCTGCAACACATCCAAAAAAGCATTCCTGGGTTGTAACTCAAGCTCAAAGCTGTCCATACACACACATTCAGCTATCATATATGAAGATTTTAGCTAAACTGCCTTGGGTCATCATTAAATCCAGGTTACCCACAGAAAACCTGAAAAATGATTGAGGAAGAAGCCTTCTCTGTCCAATCTTATTCTTTCTTCTTTAAGTAAGGTTTTTGAACTGAAAGACTCTCTCTTCCTGCTTCTTTCCAGATAGAATTTTGTTATTGACTTTGCTAAGTACCAACTCATCAAATCTTGAGTCCCTACTCCCATCCCGTCAACCTGACCAACTGTTATATCGTTGGCTTGGTTTTACCAGAGACCTCAACAGACTGGAGAAGAGCGTTAGCAAGTTATCAGGCAGCGAGCCAGAGAGAACAAAGTTTTATTCACACACAAAAGTCGGGTACTTTCTGTGTAGAGCAGTCTAACTTCACTTGTAGAGCACGTGTTACAGAAGAGCAAGCATCAAAGAAGGATAGAACACTTCCAAGGAAAACAAGGTGTGCTTTAGAGTAGTGCAGAGTGATGATGGCAGCTTTAGTGTTGCAAGACAGAACCAGTCAAGCTTTAAGTGCACAGTGAGCTTAAAGGTAACAAGGAAGTCCAAACCTACAGTGTCAAACTAACTTCTATCACACCAAACAGTTCTTAAAAAAAATCAGCTTAAGTTTCTCAATTTAAACGTTGCCTTCTACCACCTCCAAGTAAAAAGCAACATGTGAACCTTAACTGTAGCACAGATCTCACCTGTGTGAATCCTGATACTTCCAAAATAAAGTATGAAAAAGGCAGCACAACTGAGATAATTTAATATTAATAAACACGGAGAAAGACAGGAGCCAGACAGAAGACTATAGAAAAAAACCCACGTTAGTGTCAAAGATGAAGCCCAGAAGGGAAAAGAACCCACGCAACACACACACTGTGGCTTCGTGTGGAGACCAAGGAAGACAACTGAAAAGGTACCTTTAAATTCATAACCCAGCTTCAGCAAAACCATTTGAAATAGTTGCACTAATAGTGATGTAAAAGATGCTGCAGCATGTTTGACCCATCGCAGAATCTTACTCGTGTAGAAATAGGCTCCTCCTATTGGAAAAAACAGTGTGAATATAAATTATTCACCTACATCAAGATGTACTTCTGTTCTCTGGAGACTGTTCACTCGTGGAAGAGTGAGGATGAGCACAGAAAGCTCTGCTTAGCCCAGAGAATGAACTTTAATGAGCACAGAGTGAAAAGTCTGTGAAAAGATGCACTAGATCTTACAGCAAAACTTTTAGAAGAACTACACATCCTAGAGAAAACACCTTCAAGACAGAAAGTATGACTTCAGCAAGAACATCTTTTCTTTGTGAGAATTAAGAACTCCCAATGAGTAATGAGTTCCTTGCTGACAAAACTCAGGATTTCTCAGTGATGTGAGCTGTTGGTATTGATTTTGCGGGTCACAGCTCCAAAGAGACAAGCTACTTCCTTATTTTGGATTTGAAAGGGTGAGGACTTGCCACCTCCTGTGCCTTTACATTGGTACATCAGAGGAACCTTCTGCAGTGATACCTCAAAATGCTGCAGAGACTTCTTCAGAGCCACTGGAACAAAGCTGCATTCACTCAAGAGTAACACCTATAGAATAACCAAACCAGTTCCTTTCTAACGCAAGGTAACTCAAGCAGCAACTTCTTCATGGTAACTGAGAACTACCACCAATGGAGAAATTCAAGATGCTGCGCAAGAGGCAGGCACAGCCAAGACACTGAGGACAACCATCCTCAGAATGGAAGTTGCCTTGGAGAGGCAGATCCTTATTTACAGTCAATTCATTTGGTTTCAAGCTTTAGTAATGCAGTCACTAGCAAGTCTATTTGGAATCCATTTTCCCCCCTTTGGAGTTCAACTTTTCAAGTACTTGAGGTCTAGCTTCTAAAAAAACCACTCTACTAAGCTGCAAGGTTAAGTGAGGAGAAAAAAAAAACAAAGCAGGAAGTGGGAAGGTATCATCTCTCAGAGATTTCTTGGATAACAGAAACGCTGCAAAGTAACAACTCAGCTCAGTCTTGAAAGTTCAAATTGTTTAAGAAAAAACCCCAAACAAGCAGACTGCATAGAAAAAGTTTGTCTGAAAACCTTGACCAAAACCATTGTAAGCAGATGTAGATCCAATGCCATATTAGGAGACTCTTACAGCCATTGCTGGTTGGAACAGCCTACTGTCTTCCAAATCAATCTGGAAATACAGCTTGTTAAGATACCACAGCATATTTGTTTTGAAATTGCTTCATCCCCACTGCAGCATTGGAAAAAAGTGTAGATAATTACGTATCACAAGCCATCAAAGTCCATAAAGTTTCAACTGATATAGGAAGAGTTATTTCATATAAGCTGTTCTCTAGAATGTAGTTATTGGTAAATTTAGCAGGGTAATAAAAGTGCTAAAATAACACAAGGTGGGAAAATGTATCAACTGTATAGTGTTCTGCTATCCAAGTAAGACAGAGGAGAAAGTACTTACTAGATGCATGTTTCTGGCTCCTGTCCCTGGAGTAGATCCTGGAGGTTGGCACACGAGGAGTCGAGTACGCCGTCAGAACCTCCTTCCGTTCGGACAGCATGCTGCAGTCGCTGCACGTGTAGCCATTGATCATGGTGGTCTGCGTTTCGGCAGCTGCCACATCACCATTTCCCTGTGTCAGTGTGATATCACCGCCTAGCAAACCAGGGGTAAAACACACAGCGCTGACATCTACTGCCATCGCTGGTTAAACAGAAGGCATGTGGAAGGAAAAGCAAAGTCTAGTTACCTTTAAGGTCGCCTTCATCATCAAGGCCTTGACAGGAAGGAAAAAAAAAAATTGAGTTCCAAAATCAAGGTAGTCCCATAATCAAATACGATATCTGACTTGAAATCAAATACAGTCCCACTAATTTTGACAGCAAATAAAAAAGCCACTTTATTATTACTGTTTAACATTCTGCCATCCACCACACGAACAGACTTGTATGCTCAGACATTAATACAGCAGGTCAACAGTTAGTGAAGAGCATTCTACCACAGACGCGGCAGACAAAATAATATGAATGACAACTACACCTTTTCTTAGCTCTCATGTGACTTTAAAGCAGCCAATTACAAGCTTACGCTGTTTCTGTTGCTTGGTAACTACTTTGGTACCACTGTATTTTAAGACCCTGTGTCAAGAGCCAGGTAATCTAAAGTTCAGAACACAGTCTACTCAGATTGAAACAATTCTTCCCACTAGGACTCTGCAAAGGTCACAAGCACACTGATTAGAACAGCTTGAACTGGAGATATAATAGGTTATTGTTCTTCTATACAACACTTTATGTGTACAACTCCCATATTTTTCTCTTCAATTAAAAAAATCCCTGTTCCAGAAAGGTGTACTTGTATATACCTGCTAAACCAAACCTGTCAGCCACACACAGACACCCTCTTGGGATATCCAGAGGTGACACTAATTTGAAATTTCACCTTTTCAAAGACAAGTTACATGTTTACCATTCTTTAAATACAGTACTCTGAGCACATTTTGAAGAAAGTAATAAGAGATAATTACATCTATACAATCTGTGAGTTGCATCACAGATTCTGTACATGTTTGCTTGGCACATTAACCTGACTGTGCAGCGTGTCCTGAGGATGCCTACACCAGTAAATCAAGTTTACAGACTGGACTGCAAATTTCCAGCAGGCATCTTAGCAAGCAGACACCTACAGCAAAAGATCAAGTGCACACACACATCCGAGGGCAGGACGGAAAAATGCAAGGGGAAGAGAGGGAAGACGTGGACATGTTTATAAGCACCAACCCATAAGCTGTTTTCAAAGTCCGATACGAGCAACAGCAAAGATTACCTACCCCAGAAATGATCAACCTCTGTCTGCTCTCGAATCAAAGACTCATCCAACACTGTGGATACCATGGATGCATCACTGGCATGGCTATTGAAACTGCTTTGGCTAAAAATGGAAGAGCTGGAGAGATTTTTCCTTGGCGTGTGTCTCACACTGCTAGATTGTTTATTCATACTTCTGCGTTCCTTCACCGTCCTAGGAAACAAAGCAAAGAGGAGTAACACACAGCACTAGAGATGCAAGTATCCCTTTCTATCTCATTTGAAATGAGAACAAGGTCTTTTAACACTGTCATGACCAGACAGCTCAAATCAAGTTTAGAAGAAAATCCTCATGTTCAAGCACCTATACTTTTAACAAAGACTTCAGCACACAACACACGCTGAGCATAATTGTCAAAGCATGGCGGTAAATACTGAGAACAAAGATTAAACTAGTAGGTAAGCCACGTCTGACTATCACAGTCAAACAGGAAGCCTCAAGACTCCAACCAGTAAATTCACAGAATCATAGAATGGTCAGAGTTGGAAGGGACCTTGAAGATCATCCAGTTCCAACCCCTCTGCCCTGGGCAGGGATATCTCCCACTAGAGCAGGTTGCTCCAAGCCCCATCCAGCCTGGCCTTAAATACTTCCAGGGATGGGGCAGCCACAACTTCTCTGGGCAACCTGTTCCAGTGCCTCACCACCCTCACAGTAAAGATGATAAAAAATGCTTACTTAGGCTGTCCTCTGAAGGACGTGTTTCCGGCATAGGAGCTGTCGTGAAGGGTATCACTTCGTGCATCATCCGATTTATTAAATCCTGCAGTAGCTAACCGTAAACTACGCCGTGACATTCTTGGGGAATCAAATACTGGATCTATTTTGTTTTCAGTCTCGAAGTCCAAAGCAGATGACGAATAACTTGAACTGCAGCAAAATAAGGACAGCAAAGTTACCAGAGTTTAAGAGAAAGTTCCCCTAGTAACCAACACGCCCTTCAAGTTGGTCTAAGTTTCCATTAAAAGCAGTTTGGAGTTACAGGGCGATTCCCACAAGATTCGCCATGTGACCCAAATAACTTACCAGTATGTAAATGTTCAAGGTTTTCTTAAGCAAATCATATTACAAGTTTAAGAACTGAAAACAAATCAGAGAAAGAAACAGTCCCCATGGGAACCACGTGTGAAGCTGAGCCAGAGCAGGAGTTCCTTATACAGCCTTGGACACAAAGTTCTTCTGGAACCAGTTTGAGAGAGGAAGCTATTCATGACAGTTTCTTCACCACACCCAGCAGCAAAATAAAAATCATGATGCTAAGCTGCAAGGTAAAGATCCATTTATAGGCAAAGCTTGTTGGGTTTTGTCTTTTTTTTTTTTAGTTAGTTTTTGTTTGCTAATCCTTGTTTTGAGAACCAAAGATCCATATGCCACACTCCTCTGCGTTTCCATCTCCCAACAAGCAGAAGCTTCCCCCCTTTAAGATATTTAAAGGCTTCTCTGCTTTAGCTACATTAGTTTAACATTACTTTTTAAACAGTGCTTTTGAAAGATTTCTTATTTAATGCAAATCACTGGAAATATTTAACTTTGTAGAAATAAAATGGTTAGTCTATCCTCCATTCTTCTCCCTTTTATCCTACAGAGGTGAGTTTAGACACAGACAAGGTTCAAATTGTTACCCAAGGAACTCTGCTCCACACCTTTACACTTGATTGACTTAGAACCTCCACAAAAACTTAAAATCAAGATAAAGGCAGCAACACAAGGCAAACACAAACAGAATAAACACAGGAGTCAGTAAGAAATACATTTACTAAACCAGCAGTTTAGCCTAAAGCAGAATGCTCGTACTTACAACCCAAGGAAAGAGGCAGTTGTGTAACTGAGCAGAGCTTGTCGTCACAGGGGATTGCGCAGCAGGAGGCCAAGTCCTGGAACACTCAGCAAAGGGACCCAAAGTACCTCAAACTAAGTGCCTCAGACCAGCTTTTCTACAGAGCCTCTTGGGCCACGGGGCTATACGGAGCTCTAACTGCATTTACTTCAATACTCCTGGTGTTTTAATTTGTTTTCTTTTAAAAGAAGAACTGAGCAAAGTATTGTTCAGCTCCTTCTCCCAAAAATACCAAACAAAAGCAAGCAACCAAAGTAGCTCTGAAGGAGTAGTTTCTACTGTGCAATCTGTATTTGAAATGGAAGCTTTCTCTTTAAAATAAATAAATAAATATATAAACAGAGACTCTTAGAGGTATTTGTGCAAAAACGATTTCACAGAAATAGTTTTCTTATACAACCATTAAAGACCCCAGAACATTACACAGCAATAATATAGTGTGTTATAGAATCAGATTTGTTCAGGTTGGAAAATACCTTTAAGCTCATCAAGTCCAGCCGTCACTCTAACTCCACCAAGTTACCACTAAACTGTGCTCCTCGGCACCGTGTCCACCCATCTGTTAAATACATCCAGAGATGGTGACTCCATTTCCCTGGGCGGCCGTTCCGGCGCCTNCTGGGCAGCCTGTTCCGAGGCTCGATAATACTTTCGGTGAAGAAATTTTTCCTGATATCCCCCCCAAACCTCCCCTGGCACAACTGGAGGCCACTTCCTCTCGTTCTAGCGCCTATTCCTTGGGAGAAGAAACCAATCCCCACCTCCATACACTCTCATTTCAGGCAACTGTAGAGAGCAATAAGGTCTCCCCGCAGTCTCCATGGTT
>VZRU01006833.1:7518-22021 GCA_013398155.1 Pedionomus torquatus | reverse complement strand
CATCTGCTGGCACATCCCTTCCCCAGCTACCGATATATGTCTCTCCCACAGAGCACGGAGTCACCCTGCTTTCTCCTGCCCCCTTCCCAAAGTCAGTGCCTGCAACGGGGCTGTGCTCACCCTGCAGCAGGTAATCCTCGAAGAGCATGGCCGTGTCCCCCACCAGCTCCAGCGGCCCCCACGATGGGCGTACCCCAACCTCTGCCTCCTTCACGCCGCCCTGTACTTTGCACGGGGCGGCCGCACTCGGCTCTGCGCTGCTCTTATCTCCCAGCCTCACCGAAGACGGTGGCTCCAGTGGCACAACACCACGTCCCCATTGGCCCAGAGCTGCTGTGGGCACCCTGGCCCCGCTGCTGGTGCAAGGGGTGATACATCTCATTTGGAGCTTAATAAGCCTTGGTCCCCAGCCTGGGACGTGCCCCACTGCAGCTGTGGGGAGAGAGAATATAAAATGAGGGCAGAAAGGGGTACAGAACTGGTATAAACCACGACAAGTTGTGTTTGATGCCGCCTTTTATTGTACACACTCGCCACCACCAGCTTCCAGCTGCAGCTGAGCTTCGGGGAAGAGTTTTGTGTGCTGCAGCCAGACAGAGACAGCATGAGGGAAAACCTGCCTGGCTGGATGCAGCCCCTCTGGAGACATCCCAGCAGGTGAGCAAGGAGTGAAACAGGGCACAAAAGTCCCTGTGGTGTCCAGGGCTGGGACCTGGCTGTGCTCTGGGGCTGACCCCAGCAAAGGCAAACCCGTCTCTATCTTCTCTGGTCATGCAGAGGTGATATACTTAACCAAATCTTCCTGTGGCTGCTGCTTGTGGCATGGGTGCCAGGATGAGCCACCATTCCTGTGATCTCCTGTGGCCACACCAGTGCCACCTCATGGTCCCCTCTGCCCGTGCCCCCAGCAGCCCCTCTGCCCGCCCTAGTCCCAGCAGAAAAGTTTTATTTCCTGCGCCCAAGGCGGGCCATCAACTCAGCGTTGGCAGCCGCCTTGGCATGCAGCTCCTTCTCTCTGGCCAGGTCGAGCAGGATTTTCAGTACATGGGTGGGGACATCAAGTGACAGGGACAACTTTCGTGCTTTTTTCCCAGGAGCAGGTCTCTTGGTGGCTGGGCCCACTGGCCAGGGCAGTGCTTGTCTTGATGACCCCTGTAGCAGTGGCAAGCTGGCTTTGTCCGAATGAGACCCGTCCCTAGAGTCATGATCACTCCTCATTTTGGGGAGATCTGGTGGTATCTTGTTAGCAGTGATGGTTTCCTGTTTTGNGTCTCTTGGTGGCTGGGCCCACTGGCCAGGGCAGTGCTTGTCTTGATGACCCCTGTAGCAGTGGCAAGCTGGCTTTGTCCGAATGAGACCCGTCCCTAGAGTCATGATCACTCCTCATTTTGGGGAGATCTGGTGGTATCTTGTTAGCAGTGATGGTTTCCTGTTTTGTCAATTTGCCTCCATCCCTGGTTTTGGGAGCTGATGGGAGCTGCTCATGGCTCAGCCCCTTCCAGGCTCTTGCCGGTGCCCCAAGGACCACCAGGAAGGTGAGCAGCATCCTGCAACTCAGTGGAGCCAGGAGCACCTGCAAGAAGCACACAGCCAGTGCTGAATATTGTCCCCCCAGCACACTGCCACAGCCCTCCAGGCAGGACACATCCCCTCTGGGGTGCCATATACAGAGCCTGTGCTCCTGGCACCAACTGGCCATGCCCAGCATGGGGAGGGGGCACTCACCTCCCTTTTGAGGAGCCTTTCTGTTTTCCACCCTGATTTTAACCTTTTTGCACAGGGTGGAGAGGAGGTTTTGAGGAGGCTGAAGGAGGTGTGGGAAGCAAATCGGCTGAGCGTCCCCATTTTTCCCCGCAGCCCCATACCAGATACTGGCTCTCCCCTCCATTTCACACTGTTTGCTGCCCCGGGGAAAAGGACATTCGCACTCAGGAGAGTGGCAGTGTGGGGACTGTGGCCACTCCTCAGCCCAGACCTGCCCTTTGGCCAGGGAAGCATGACATGCCCTTGAGTTTCAGGGCTGAGAGGGTTGCAGGGCTTTCCTCCTCCCACGCCTTCCCCTGAGGATGCCGTCTGCCACCTTCCTCCCTGTCCCCAGCGGCTGCTGGGCTCTCTGGGACAAAAGCCACCAGGCTCAGAAGAACAGGAGTCACTTAGCCTAAAATACACAGCAAGTCGGTAGCAGTGTGGTGACAAGGTCAGAAATCTGGCTATGTGCACTGAGTTGTGCTGAGCCTCAGCATCTTCCTCCACCCTGTCCCCAACCCTGCTCCCAGGGAGAGTCCCGGGGGATGCAGGATGCTATGCTGTCAGGTGGAGGTCAGGGTGGGTGCGGGGGTACTGCAACACAAGTTCTGCTGTACAGTTGCCTTTCCCCAAACTCAGTCACCCAGCTGGAAGAAGGGCACTGAAATGTGTCCAACCTCCTGCAACCCATCTCTGAGGTGAAGCCCTTTGGAAAATACCAGAGTGGGCAGCCAGATGCAGTTTAACTCACTGGGAAGCAAATAATGAAAAGCATCCAACCCCTGCAGCCCATTTTCCAGCTAAAACCCCATCCAAAAAGCACCACTCAAGGGTGCAGCCTCACCATTTTCAGCAGGTCCTTGTCCCCACGATGTTCAGACAATGCTCCTGGGGTGCAGGGACCACAAGCTGGGTATTTGCCCCCCTTCCCACCAAGGCCTGGCTCTTATCCTGCCCCCAGCTCCACCTCCAACCCACAGAGGGGGTGATGGTGACACGCAGGGCTGGGGGCGGGGAGGGGGGGGAGCACACGATGTTATTAATACATTTTGCCTAATCTCTGATGAAATCATCCCAGGCTGTGGGTGGGCGTTTGCCCCCTCAGCATCATCCGTTGCATTTGGAGGGGATTCCAGGAACCCGAGGCAGTTCAGGCATAATTATTTCACATCTGACTCGTTAGATGGTTTTCCTCCATCTAATTGAGCTTTCCTGCTCCTGTCAGCCTTGGTTACTCACTTAAGGAGGGGAGAAAATGTACATGCATATCACTGCTGGCCAGTGTCCATGGCACTGGCACCAGGAGTGCCAGACCCCCAGCGTCGTGCTGGATGAGGGTCCCAGACATAGCTTGGTACTGGTTTGGAGATGCCATCCTGACAGACTCCCTGACCCTGGCCAACTGCAGACCACCTTCACTCAGTCCAGCTGGAATGCTACTGGTTTGCAGCCCACCTGCACCAGTCCAGCCTGGCCCAACCCCTCCATGGGCTGCCTGAAGTGGGGAGTAGCCTATAGGCATTTCTGTGAGGTAAGCCCCATGCAGAAGGGTTTTGCCCCAGAGATCATCCCTTAGTGGCTGTCAGAGCATCCAGAGGCTTTCAGGCTGGGCAAACACTCACATGAAATGAGTTGGTGGGTGCTCAGCCCAGAGGGCTGGTCAGGGTGAGCAGCCGAGGTGCCTGGGGCTCAGGCTCAGACCGCTGGGGGGTCTTGCTCACCCCTGTGGCTGCAGGGTTACCCTTCATGTGGCAGCCTCCCTGGCAGTGGCAGGGAGAGAAAATAACACCAGCTTTGTTCCTCCTCCCAGAGATGGCCAGGAACTCACCCCCCAGCTTGTCAGAGCAGCCAAAATTAGCCGGCGGTGCTGATTCACCCGGCACCGCAGCCCCACATGCCAACATGTCACAGCCTGGCCAAGGGGTCATGGCCTGCCTTGCGTCAGCCAGGCACGGGGATGGGGCACCAGGGTCACCAGGGGGTGAGGATCCCCAGCCAGCAGTTAATCCATCCCAGCTGGGGTGGTCTGGGGGCACACTTGGCTCAAGAGCTGGCCCCAGACCCCGTGGGCATCTCCAGTGGCGCACCAAAAAGTGTGGCATCTCCCCATGAGCGCAGCTTTAATATCACATACCTCCTCCCCCCGCATTGGTACACATATACATTCACTGTATACAGATATATACAGAGACCAGAGGTACATATGGGCACCACAAAGCCTGCCCAGCAGCCCACAGCCCCCTGGGCCCCGAGGTGGAGGGGGGCCACATCCCCACTCCACCCTGGGGCTGGGGGCGGCAGGGAGTAATTGCTTTCAAAAAGCCTTCTGAGAGCAAGCGTAGGCAAGCAGGAACCTTCTCTAACACAGCACCATCCTCAGGGTTTCCCTGACGGTCTGGGAATAGACTGACCTACATGGTGCTGGCAGACGTGTGAGCTGGAGGGTAGTGCATGGAGAAAGCCTCCGCCCTGCCCCCCCTGCCAGGTCTTTGCCAAACCATCACCACTGCAAAAGGGTCCCAGTTGAGGTTAAGGTGAAATTTATTCAGATGGAGCTGGGTGCAGGGCAGGGGAGGGATGCCATAGAGGGAGGCACCACCTGGCCCAGAGACACTGGCAGCATCACCTGGCAGAGAGCAGGGGGGGGATTTGGGGGACCCATAGGGGATGCAGGGAAGGAGAGGAGGGTGTTAGACGAGGGGAGGAAAGTCTAACCACCCCAAGTCCCTGTTCACTCCCAGGTGGCTGGAGAGGCGGCACGGGGCCAAGTGCTGTCCTATTGGTAGCAAATAAGTTAAAAATCAAACTGGGAACAGCCAGAAAATCTGCAGGTGGGAAAGGGGGCTAAGGGCTTTGCGAGGGTGGTGAGGTGAAGGTGTTCTCATTTGATAAAAATTTCACCTTAACAGATAATAAAACTGATGTGAAAGGAAAAACCTGTGAGCAGCAATAAGACATGTTAGAAATAGCACCAAGTTCCTGCTGGGGGCTGGTGGTCACGCCGCCCCTGACACTGTGGGCATCCCAGCCCCGGCTGGGGTGGCAGCTGGGCCCCCCCACTGCTGGGCGGCCCTGCCTGCCGAGACACTGCCCACACCTACACCTTCGGCTGCCCTCCCATCTTGCTGCCGGCATCTGCACGGGCATCTGCAGAGAGAAGTGAGGTGATGTCAAAGTCGAGGGGGGTGACAGCATCGTCCCCCCAGCTCTGCACTGCCCAAGCCCACAGCACCAGGTGAGGATGCTGCCAGCCCTGCCGGTGCCAGTGGCTGTGCTGTGACGTGCCTACCTGTCCCTGGGTGCTGCCCGCAGTGCAGCTCACACTCCTCCTTGCTCTCGAAGCGGTTGAGGTTGCCCCGGCAGCCACTGTAGACAAAGGGCCGGCACTCTGTGACTCTTTGGTTGTAGTACCACCGCAGCGTGAAGCGCTGGCAGTCCCCCTCATCCAGCGGCAGGCTGCAGGGTTCAGCTGTGGGGGCAAAAGGTGGTGGTGAGGGCAGGAAGGAGCTGACAGCAGAGGCAGCCAGACCTGCTTGGCAGAGGAGCAGAAACCCCAGAAGGGGAAGGCAGAGGATGGCTCCTGGCTGAGCACAGGCAGGGATTGGCTGGAGGTGACATCTCCATGCCCTGTCCAAGAGCTGGGAGTGAGGGTAGGGGACTCTCTGGGCAAGCCTTCTCCAAGGGGTAGCTCCCAGGAAAGGCTGGAGATAGAGCTGGGAGGGAGGTGGCATGGGGACATGACAACCACAGCACTCCTTGGAAGGGTACAGTAGAGACCCTCTGCATGTTGCTGGTGCCGCAGGGGCTTCCCTGCTCTCCTGGGGACTTTGGGATCCCTCTTGTGGTGACTGAGAACACAGAATACCTACCAGGGCAGCAGGTCTCACTGGCCTAGCAAATCACACATCACTGCTGGTGACGGCTTTTGAGGGGGGAAGCCAGAGTGTGAGGTCTGCATGGTGTGGGCAGCACAGTGCTGGGATGGGGAACATACACCCCACCTGGGTGCCAGCAAGAGAGCTGCAAACCCCAAATCACTCTAGCCAGAGGGTGTGGGGACCCACTGCTAGATGGGATATGAAAGCACTACCACAGCAAAGCCTCTGGGCAGCCCCACGTTCTCCCCTGGTGGGTCCATCCTTGGTACCAGGTAGGTGCAGGGAAGCTCACCGCCCATCGCAGGTTGCTCTGAGCTGTCCATCTCTGGGATCTCATCATAGTCCTCATCATCCCCATACATGTTCTCATACTCAAGGTCGTCAGCGTCAAGCATCACCTGCCTGTCCTGCCCTGGGAGATAGTGCTGAACATGAGCGGCCCTCGCCTCCCCCTCCATCCTGCTCCCTCCAGCCACAGCCCTGGCCCTGGCACACACCTGCATATACACAGCACATGCCTGAGCACACCTACATGCACATACACCCATGTACCCACACTCCTTGACACCCTCTTTGCTCCCCAGTCTAATTAAAGCCCCCTGGGACTCACAGCCCAGCCACTGATGGGTTATCCCTCAGTGCCTGCAAGCGGAGTGCTGGGTCATAACCAGCCACAGGAGCAGGGAAAAAGGGGGATGAGGACTAAAAGCACAGAGATGACACTCACCCTCCTCTTCCTCAGTGTGTGACAACTTGAGTACAGGGACTTCGTGGGTGCTGCCAGCAGGCAATGGTCGGGTGAAGAGCCCTGTGAGGGAGAACACAGCACAGCGATCAGGGAGGAGCTGACAGGGTTGGGGTGCTCTCCCCCTGACTCCTGGGGGAACCACCCCTTGCAGGTGTGGAGCAGCCCAGCACTGCGCTGGCACTGCTGCAGCATGATGGGTACACAGCCAAGGATGTGTACCTACAGACAGCCCCTCCCTCCGTACCGCAGACCAGGGCTGCCAGGAGCTCCCAGAGGAGGGACAGGCAGGAGGAACCGCTGCCCAATGAGACAGTGCCCACTGAGATCCCAGCAGGTGGGGGGATAAGATGGGTACAGGGAGACATACGTGCCCACAAGGCCAGATCTTGTTTATCCTCTGAGCTCTCCATCACCTGTTTGACCATGCTCCCTCTCCTGGCGGACAATCCTTCCTCCTCCCTGTGCAGAGTGGAAGCTGTTCCTGGTCTGAGTCCCCCAGCCTCCTTGAAGAGAAAGCACCCACCTCATTCCAGTCCACCCCTTGCCTCCATCCCTCTAGCCCACTCCTCCAGCGCACCGCCCCCTCCACCAGTCCTGGCTTGCCTGCCTGCCCCAGCTCCAGCACCCAGCCATGGATGGGGTGCAGTTCCTGCGGTCCCTTCTCAATAGGCCAGACCCTGGCAGTGCCCGGACCCCATTGGCACCATCCCAAGCCAGCTGCCACTGGGGATCCCTGCTGCACCATCATTTCTGCCATGGACCATCCCTTTTCCCTGCACACGGTCCCACACTGAGGCTGGTCCTGACTGAGGGGTTCGCAAAGGGTCCCAGCTGTCTCCAGCACTCCCCAAATCTGGCACATCTGAGTGCCAGGACCCCTTTGGTGTCACACATGCAGGACAGGGGGGTAGGAAGGGAGAGTCACAACCTGAGTGCTCACGTGAATCCAGGCGCCGTGGGATGTGGCCACCACAGGCTGCAGGAGAGATGAGGTGGGGGGTCAGGGGCAGTGGGGGCCAGACCCCTGACCTCAGGGCAGCAGTGGGGGATGCTCACCGCAGTGCTGGCTCATCTCCTGCCTGACGAAAGCACGGATCTCCTCCTCCTGACAGGCACATGGAGGGGTGAAGGACCCACATCGTAAGAGGGGATGGTGCAATTAGAGAGGAAGCAAAACCCTTTCCCCAGGCCCCAGCAGACCCCGGAGGTGGGGAAAGCCCCTCTATCAGTGGCAGTGGGACAGATCTGGCACCTTTTCCCACTCCACTGACCCAAGTGCCATAAGCTTGTGCTGGCTTCCCCTTGGCTCCTTACCGTCATGGCTGGCTCCCCCTTCTCCCCGCGGAGCCCCTGAGTGCCAGGACTGCCCTAGGGACAAGCAGAAGGGAGGTGGGAGGCTGGCCGTGGCTGAGGCTTGTCCAGGTAGGGCCAGGCAGCCAGTCACCCACCTGCTCTCCTCTCTCACCAGGGATGCCAGGCACGCCACGGGCCCCTGGCACCGACTGCCCAGGGGGACCTCTCTCCCCCTGCAAAGGACACATGTTCAGGATCTGGCTGGCAACTCTGGAGCCCCCCTGCTCTCCCTAGAGCCATGGATGTGCTGCTTTCCCTGTCCTTGCACTGCACCCCAGGGATACCCGTGCAAGTAGGGATGGGGACGGGGGTGGGTCCAGTCCAGCCCCAGGACAAGCAGGATCTAAACTCCCCAGGGTCCCATCTGCTGGACAGGGGAACACAAGGAAGAACCTCTAAGCCAGCAAGCTGGTAGGGCAGGGAGAGAGCTGGGACCATGGCTCCTGACGCCACCAACTCCTCATTCACTCGGGACAGGGCCCTCCCCTCTTTATGGCACCCAGAGGATGATCAGCCACCTGTGGTGGGCACTCACCTTCTGGCCCTGCATGCCCTCAGGACCTCGTGGGCCAACACTCCCTGGAGGCCCAGGGGGGCCAGGAGCCCCATCACTACCCCGGGGACCAGGGCCACCGATAATGCCTGGGGCACCCTGTGGGAGAGGAAAAGGTGAGGCTAGGGCTGTGGGAGCCACCCAGCCCCAGAACAGGCACCATGGGCATTCTCCAATCCCAAAGCTAAACATCCCTGAAGCATTGGCACTGATGCCTTCTTGTAAAGAGTGGAGATTTGTTGTCACTTATAGTTTAGTAACATAATTTAGAGCAGTGCTGGATGGCTCTTCTGGAAACATCGGGCTCTGCTGTGCTTCTGACCAAGGCCAAATCCTGGCAAAAGCAATGTGGTACAAAGCATTCCGTCCCTTTCCAGCCTGCTCACCCGGTCTCCTTTCTCTCCCTGGTCTCCTTTGGCTCCCTGCTGCCCGTCGAATCCCCGGTCACCCTGTGAAGAGGAAGGGCAGGCAGCAGGGGACAGGCAGCCAGCCGAGTGGCTGAAGTGCCAGCACAGCTTTTCCCAGCACCACCCTGACCTACCTTGGGTCCCATGAGCCCCTCCTTCCCAGGGATGCCCGGTGGTCCCGACAGGCCCAGCTCTCCCTGGGGGACAAAGCAGATGTCTGTCAGCCACCAGCTGTGTGTTCTCATCCCACCCCAGTGTTAGTGTGGTGCTTACAGGCTCGCCTTTCCTCCCCGGCAGCCCCGAGCGCCCTGGGATCCCTGGCTCTCCCTAGAGTAGGACAGGAGAGAGGCAAGGTGGTCAGTCCTGCACCCTCAATGCTCATCACAGAGCTGTGGGCAGAGGAGGGAAGCCCATATCGCCGCTGTGGAGCCAAGCTCTGGCCTTAACTATTTCCCTGCTCCTCCAGCTGGCAGAGGGGATCCTGGCAGGAGCCCAGGCACCATCTGGGCTCCTGCGGCACCCTGCACTCACCTTCTCGCCCTTGTCCCCATCGAGGCCACAGGCGCCTTTCATACCTCGATCACCCTGTGAGTGTGAGGAGGGGAGTCAGAGCCACACCAAGCCAGTGTGGGTCCTGGACAGGAGAGCACCAACAGACAGAGGGGCTAACCCACCTTGGGACCACGCATGCCCAAGGGTCCCATGTCGCCCTTCTCTCCCCGGGCTCCAGGGATCCCATCACGGCCAGGCTGACCCTGCAGGAAAGCATACACCATAATGGTGGTCTGATCCTGCCCCACAGAAGGATAGTAATGGCACTGAGACTCAGCTCCTCACCGGCTCGCCAGGCTCTCCTAATGCTCCAACTTCACCCTGGAGAAGGAAAAGACATCAGTTAGGGCCACTGAGTGGGAGAGTGCCCCCAGCACCCTCTAAGCAGTGGAGGGTGCCCAGTTCCTTACCTTCTGCCCACCAGGGCCACGTGCCCCAGGGAAGCCCGTGGAGCCCTTCTCACCTTGCTCGCCCCTCGCCCCCTGCAAGCAGAAACCCAGACCAACACAGGACAAGAGAGAGAGTTCTGGCCATGGTATGGACACATCATGGCCATGGTAGCCTTTAAGGCAGCTTCCCTTGCTAAGGTGCCAAGTATCATGCCCACGGGACACAGGGATGCCATCATGCCCAGGTCACTCTGTTCATCACCCCATCAACAGTCCTATATAGTCCCCAACCCAGCAGCCCCCAGCCCCCGACAAGTGCTCCTAAGACATACCTTCTCTCCAGGCATGCCTTGCTCCCCCTTGTCCCCCTTGTCCCCTTCCACGCCCTTCAGGCCACGATCTCCCTGCAAATGGTGAAACACAAGGAGGGGTCAGCGGATGGGAAGATGCTCAGACACACATCAGGGTAGGGAGGACACATCCCCTCAGGGAAGGGATATGGGGGTCTTTAGGGTGGCTGAAGGAGAGGGGACAACGTGCTCCATGAGGGAGGGTCTCTCAGCAGTGAGAAGCGCCTCCAACTCTTCTGGCAGGCAAAGATGTGGGGGGCCTCTCCTCTGCCACTTGGGAGAGGAGGTGCAGGATCAAATCCACAGGGCTCAGAGCTGCCCTGTGCCAGAAGCAGGGCAGAGAGGGTCTTGGGGAAGGGAATGGACAGGAAAACCGCTGTCTCTCTGAACAAGAGGGACAACACAGAGGGGGACAGGGAGGATGGGGACAGCTCTTACCGGCTCCCCCTTGCTGCCCCGTGCTCCGGTGGGCCCCTCCACCACCACAGTATCGCCCTACAAACCCAAAGGAAGGAGGTGGGGGTGAGTGTGGGGGTCAGCACTGCTGCCCTCCCTCCACTGCACCCTGTCCTGGGGACTCACTTTGTCTCCTTTGGGCCCTGGGGCCCCAACATCTCCCTGCAAGGAAAAGAAGATGGTGAGATGCTGCAAGGATTTGTGGCAGGGGGGAAGCAGCACCTCCCTGGTGACACCAGTCCCTGGGGGTGTATTGTCTCTCCAGCCCCCAGGGTCCCTTACCTTGTCCCCACGCTCCCCCCGGTTCCCAGGCAAGCCCTGTGGGAGAGAGGAGAAGGGTATTCAGAAAGGATCCTGGCCAGGGGTGCAACCAGGGAGGGGGGTATTTACCGCCAGCCCACGATCCCCTTCTGGCCCTGGGCGCCCATCTTCACCCTGCAAGAAGAAGAAGATGGGAAAAGGAGGCCTGGGATGGGGACACTCGCAGTGTCACCCCACCCCGGGGACAGGTATAGTGTTGAATTGCTATCCCACGGTTGTACCATGGAATTTCTTGTCCCTGGTGGTGGGGACACTGAGAAGGATATGGGGGGAACTGTGGTGGTCCCTACCCGTGGTCCCGGATCTCCACGCTCGCCTCTGGCTCCTGGCAGACCAGTCCCTGGCGCACCCTGCCAGGAGGAAGGCAAGAGCTCAGCCCTGTCCTTGCTGCCCACTGGTCCTCCCAGCAATATCATGTCCCCCCCACACACCAGGGGACAGCCACAGACACCCCACTGCCCTGGGTTCCCAGCACAGAGCAAGCTCCTGGGTGCCACCATCCAGAGTGGTTTCAGTATCACCCAGGGGTGGCTGCAGCAGGGACACCCCACAAGAAGAGCAGCCCCACACCCCTCATGCTATAGGTCTGTCCCTTGTCCTACCTTGTCACCCTTCGGGCCAGAGGCCCCTTGTATGCCCTAAAAGAAAGGAGAGGGGTGAGTGAGCCACAGGAGGAAGGTGATGCCAGGCACCCACAAAGCATCCCACGGTGGCTCCCTCCCTGTGTCAGAACCTCCAGCAATGCACAGCTCCAAGGGCTGGGGCTGGGAAGGTGCAGGGTGGGTCCCCATCACCCTGTCCAAGCCAGTGGGGCAGCCAGGGCAGAGCCTGCCCCCGCCCCCCCCCTCCCCCAAGGACACTGTGGCACTGGAGCCTGGTACTCACAGCTGGCCCTGGGGGGCCCGCAGGTCCCGGTGGCCCAGAGGTGCCATCTCTCCCAGGAAAGCCGATCAAACCCTGGCAGGGAAGAACTGGTGAGCAGGCAAGGACCACATCCAGGAGTCGGTGGAGCTTGCAGGGATCCCCATGGTGCTGCTCAAGGGTCTGGGATCACCCAGACCAGTGAAAGTGAACACTGGCCATAGACTTTACCCTCTCTCCTGGTGGACCAGGGGGGCCAGGCTGTCCACTATCCCCTCTCAGGCCAGGCTGTCCTGGTGTCCCAGCGATGCCTGCTAAGCCTGGCGGTCCTGGTGGTCCTGGCAAGCCGATGTCACCCTGGAGCAGAGAGGAAAAAGATGGGGCCTGTGAAAATAGCCCCTTGGGAGCATGCTTCTCCCTTGGCTACCCAAGCCACAGCAGCACCCAGGTGCTGGAGACACAGTGAGAGCCAGGGTGACATGGGGACAGGGATTACCTTCAAGCCTGGAGGCCCATCCTGTCCTGGTGGTCCCCGCACACCAACACCTGGTGATCCCTGCATGGTGGCAGAGAGCACACAGTGTGTCCCCCAGCTGGCAGGCATGGGTGTGCTGGGGACACTGTGCCACCCAGAGTGGCCCCCCCAGAGCTGGAGAGCAACCCACACCCCTGGGACACTTACCTTCTCCCCTTTGGCTCCTGATGACCCCTTGGCTCCCTGTGAAGACATCAAGTCACAGCAAAGGGCTGGACAGTGGATGGCAGTGGCACAAGTGCCACTCCCACCAGCATCCGCTGCCCTCAGCATCCAACCCCAGTTCTGATGTGCCCCCTACTCACATCTTCCCCAGGATCTCCTGGCTCCCCAAATCGTCCTGGCTCCCCCTGGCAGGGGGAAACAAGCAAAAAGCAATTGCATGTCATGATGCATGGTGGGGACCATGTGGCCAGACCCCCCTGCCATGAGCAGGCAGTCAGGGAGCCCAGGGTCACCATGGTCCCCTTTCCACCAGCCCCCCAAGTGGTGCTCACCTTCTCACCCTTGGGGCCTGGCAAGCCTCGGTCACCCTTGGAGCCCTGCTAGAGAAGAGAGTGGCATTAGAGGAGAGGGGCGGCCACCCGGCTGGCTTGTCCCCCAGAAGTCTGGGGGTGGTGGTAGAGGGAATAAGTTTAACGAGGGTGATGAGGTTAACAGGTGGAACACGGTCAGTGGGGCCAACTCACAGGCTCTCCCAGCAGGACGCCCTCCAGCAGTGTTGGCTCACCCTGCAGTGACAAACGGATGCTCAGATGTGCCCACAGTGGGTGCCAGCACCCTGTGGACCCCTGCCTGCCTTAGCCCTGATGGTTTCAGCAGCAATCAGGGGTGAGGGTCCCTCCACCTCCCTCCCTGGCTTCTTACCTTCTCACCTTTGGCACCAGGAGGGCCAGCAATGGCCTGGGGCACAGAGGAGAAAGAGGAGAGGTCAGCAGGGCTCTATGGTGATGCTACCCCTCATTCCAGCCCGGGAACACTGGGGAAGCTGCTGGCCACTTTGGAGGCAGCTCTGCACTCACCTGCCCTGGTGCTCCAGCATCTCCTCGTTCTCCCTTGGGACCGGCAGGACCTGAAGGTCCTGGGACACCCTGGCATAAGCAGCACAGCCCTCAGCCTCAGCTGCAGACACCCCAGGCAAAGTGCCATGGGGCTGCAGCTGGGATTGGACAGGGTGAGAAGCAACGTACCATCTTCCCAGGCATCCCTGCCTCACCGTCCTTTCCTGGAACGCCATCCCTACCTGGCACACCTGGCTTCCCACTCTCCCCCTGCAGGCAGTAAGAACAGGGCTGGGGCATGGAGGTCCACAGCTCCCCAAGCAGCCCTGAGTGCTCACACTGACAGCAGCTGGGCAAAGGGGACGATACACTCACCACTTGTCCTGGCAGCCCAGGGACACCTGGTGGACCCTGCAAGGAAGACATCAGCAGAGATCAAGTGGCAGCCCAGGCACCGCGAATGGTCAAGGGGCAGGTTGGGAGGGGGCTGCAAGTACCTACCCCTGGGCCAGGGGGACCAGGGGGGCCGGGCAGCCCCATGTTGCCCTGGGGACCGGGCAAACCCTGAAATGGAAACAGCCACATCAGAAAGGGGATGGCACAGTCAGGACCTTGGCTGCCCCCACAAGAATGTGCATGGTGGGGGGAGCTGGCTGGCTTTGTGGGGTGTGGATGGTTTTGAAGGTCCAAGTGGGTGCTGGTGGGGAGGGCAGGAGTGCTCACCCGGATGCCAGAGCCAGGTTCCCCTGGATCGCCCTGCAAAGAGAGTGTCTGTGTCAGTCCCACACCCGGCCACATCCCCACACCCGCCATGGAGCTGTTCCCCAGGGCTGGCTGGATTCGGGAGGGGGGCCAGCCTGAAATGTCCCTCCCTCCAGCCCAAAATGTTCTGAAATGTGGCCCTTCCAAATCTGGCAAGACACCACTTTCTTCTACCAGGTCGGACATGGTGATACCGATGCCATACCTTGGTCCCAGCTGGGCCCTGGGTCCCTGGTGGGCCAGTGCTGCCCTGTAGGGGGCAAGGGGACACTATGTTGAGATGATGCTTGCTGGTGGCAGAGGACAGGGAGGGTGCAGCAGGGCAGCACAGTCCCAGTACTACCCTCCCTCCCTGCCCTGGCTGACGTCCCCTTTGCATGACAGTCACCAGCATATGGCACAGGGTGGCTCCTTACCGGAGGTCCTGGGGGTCCTGGCTCTCCTTGGCTGCCCTGAAGGGAGGAAGAGATTGGATCACTGCATGGATAGGGTTTCCCCAGTGGGTGCATAGGGTGCCCAGTGCCAGTGGCTCTGGTAAGCACTCACACCAAGTGAGGACAAGCCTGGCCAGCTCCTGGCAAGATGCCTGGG
>VZRU01006821.1:0-19474 GCA_013398155.1 Pedionomus torquatus | reverse complement strand
TGGGTGGGTTTTTTTTTTCTATTTAACTTTTACTCTGCTGCGTTGCTTTGTGCACCGTCTCAGTGCACAGGCCGTTATTTAAAACTGTTTCTCACCCGTTCCCCATCGATGCGCTTTCAGCAAAGGGAAGACGATGTTGAAAAACATTAACTATATTATGTATATAAGATCCTTAATTAGGTCGGGTAGGTGGCGAATCGTTGTCGCCCTCTTCTGCAGTCTTCGAGCCCTGAGCATGTTGGGGCTTCCCCAGCAAAGCCTTGGGACGAGCCCTCTTTGCAGCAGGTCTCGGTGCCGGCAGGTCACCCTCTCACGGGAGGGAGCCTTGTGGCTTGGGGCTCTTGTCACGGTGTCTCACGTTCCCCTGCCCTTCTGAGGGGCCTGGGCTCAGCTGAGCTGGCAGGGTGTACAGCACACTGAGGCAAAAAGTGTATTTTTCCTGGCTGGTTCTGGTCCTCGGTGAGGTGCTGCAGAGTTAAGGGAACTGCAGTAAGAGGCTGGCTTGGGGCTTTACTTACTTGTAGTCCTTTCTGGAAAACTGACCTTATTTATTGATTATTCTTTAATGGGCTCCTGGAGGTGACTGGTGTTCTCCAAGCTTTTTTTGTGCATCCCTGCTCAAAGAGCAAGCACTTCAGTGATGTTACTGCAGCTAGAGGAGCTTCAGGGGGAGCTGTCAGGGACACTGATAGGTTTTACATTCCTCATTTAGTTATGCTGTGGTCTGGACAAACTGATTAACTTCTTAGTATTTAGGTGCTTCTTTCTTTAGTAAAACGCCACTGATTTTTGCACATCTCGGGGATTGTTATACAGTTTTCTGTGCTGCGAGGTGTTCCAGGTCAGTCTGAGAAACAAAACATAGTCAATTCATAAGACAGAGGGCTTAAAAGTTTAGTTTAAAGAGGCAGAGGATGGATTTGAACAATAAAGTTGGGCTGTGTAGTGAGATGGGATGATGTTTCTCGTTCCCTTTTTGTGAGGAAGGTATCCACCTAGAGGCAACAGAAGGGTTGGTAGCTAGGGTAAAGTAAGCAAGCATTGCAAGAAGTCATAGACATTTCTGCTCAACACCTTTATTGGAGACTGGTTGCTTAATTACAAGATACCATTGTTGGAGAAAATGCTAACTGATGTGAGTAAATCATTGGTAGTTTCATAACCAATGAGTCAGAACATACATTTCTGACATTGCTATTTATCACAAATAAGCCACATACCTAATTCTTTCCTGTGAGAGTGGTGAGACACTGGAACAAGTTGCCCAGAGAAGTTGTGGATGCCCCATCCCTGGAAGTGTTTAAGGCCAGACTGGATGGGACTTTGAGCAACCTGCTGTAGTGGAAGATGCCCCTGCCTATGGCAGCAAGGTTAGAACTTGATGATCTTTAAGGTTGCTTTCAACTCTAAGCATTCTATGATTCTAAGGAAAAATGAAAACCAGCACGAGCATTATGTTGATGTGTGCAGAGAACTGATCAGCCGGGACAACCTTGAAATGGAACAGTGTTCCAAAAAATTATTAATGTGGTAAACATCTTCAGATGCGTCCTTGCTGACAGGTATTGACCATCTGACGTGCTGCTGCTGATCAGTATTTCTGCAGCAAAACCAAGTAGTGCACTACAAAGAAAATACAATTTGAAAATACTAAGTGTACTTCTGGCTTTGTGATTTAGCAATTGAGTGTGAAAAGCTGTTCTATACGATGTCTGATCATTTTTTTTGGTACATCTGTAATTATAGTTAAGTGGTCTGTAAGAGGATACTTTGGGACATGTATGCTGACCGATCACGAAGTAGTAGTGATGCACCATCCTATGTGTGGGCACTGTTCAATGCTTTAGGAGCAGGGAGCCTTGTGAGTTCTGTATGCTGAACTTCTTTTGGAAATGTTTTAGTGTGGGACACTTCTCTGCTAACTCATGGGAGTGGAAGGGAGGTTATTCTTTACTTGGAATTTGAATTCAGCAGTGCTTACTTTAAGATCAAACAGCTGTTCTTCAATAATTGACTGTCACTGAATAACCTTGTCACTGTTTATTAGTTTGAATAAATAAATCTAGTTAGAGAAATAAGCTTAAAACATTAAGGGATGAGACAGAAGGGAAAGAAAACAAGGTTGCTTCTATGTGCAGCAGCCCATGAGTTGCAGGGAAGAGAGAAAAAGAGTAAGATGAATGGTTAAGGGGCATTTATGATCCTATGTGTCTTCTACTACCTTTGGAAATTTATTGATCAGGAGCAAAAAACAGCTAACTTGCATTTGCTTTATTCCACAGAAGAACAAGCCTATCAAATTTTACATTCACTTGACCTTTACACATGCAAGAATATTCAGTACTTTTCCAAGCATGCTGTTCAGTTTAAAACTCCCACCAAACTGTTGTCAGTCCTTTGAGGAAAAGGTGGTGTCATCTGCTATGGGGACAGGCTGGAAGATGCAGAACCTCTTTCCTTTGACACAGAGGGCAAGCAGGTGTTGCTGGCCCTTCTGCTTTGTTAAACTTCTCACTAATGACTGTGCCATGGTACTCTAGTAGATTCCTCTGCTCTTCAGTGCTACCACAGGAAATGTGCAGCTGGTAATTCCCACTGCCTTTTGTCAGGTCCTGGGGAGCAAAGAAGTTGTATGAGATTACACCCAAACACTCAATTATCCTTTTTCTGGTTGATGATGATTGTTGTTGTTATTATTATTTCTGGACAGGGTTTTGTGTATGTGTGCGTTCCTGCAACTGAAACCGTGCTGTTCTTCCAGTTAAGAACCTGTCTGAGACGCTCATATAATGCTTGTCTCATATACGTACATGTTTGAAGTGTGAGGAGCTACTAGAAGAAATTACTAGAGCGCAGCAGCTTTACATTAAAAAATTTATGAAGGAACTCCAAATGGTTCAGAGGAAGAAAGGTGAAAGTTACATCCAAACATTTTAACACAGCCATTATGGTAGATGTCCCTTTCTTGTGCTGCCTGGACCTGCTTCAAGTATTTGACATAGGCTTAGAAATGATGAATTTTAAAAGTGTTTTCGACAACAGGAGATTGTTTAAAAGTCTTGGGAGGCTCTTTTAATTATTGAAGTCATTAGTTTGTGTGGAGGAATTGAATGCCTGAACTTAATCTCTGAGCCACGTGCCTACTAGAAGGTGTTGGAGTGTTGGGGAGGAACATTTGAACTTCATTTTCAAATACCCGTGAAACACACCATAAAATGTTGAGAAGATAATTAGGTAATAAAACCAACACCAGAAAGTGAATGTCTGGATTAAACTTTGCAGACTGGCCCCAGTTTGATTTCATTGTTGGAATTCTTGCTGTAAGTAGTTGGACTTCATAGCTGTCATTGAATTATATACAGTGCTAGTCAAGCCAAATACATACGTAATTGCATCCTTCATTTTCTCAATCCCTAACCAGGGGTTCCGGAGCCTGTTTTGAATCAGTAGCGAATCTCCACTTCTGGTTTTAATGGGAAGCCTGCTTTAGACGTACAAAGTGCAATACAATTTAGAGTACTGAGACCACTCCAACTCTGAAACATCTCAAGCTGGTCACTCAAAAGCAGTGTTTTTTGATTTGTGTTTAATTTGTGAAAATACATTAAGCATTTATATATTGTAGAGATGGGCATTTTGGAAAATCTCATGAGGTGAATAGGGCTGGAGGAAGGCAAATATCACTCCAGTCTTCAAAAGGGCAAGAAGGAAGAAGCAGGGAGATAGATACAGGCCGGTTAGTCTCACCTCTGTCCCTGGGAAGGTAATTGAGCAACTTGTTCTAGATGTCGTGTTGAAAGTGTTGAAGAACAAGTCATTGGAAATGGTCAGCATGGATTTACTGAGGGTAAATCATGCTTGACCGACCTGATAGCCTTCTATGATGTGATAACCAGATGGCTGGATGAGGAGAGAGCAGCAGATGTCATCTACCTTGCCTTCAGCAAGGCTTTTGATGCTGTCTCCCGTAACACCTTCATTAGGAAACTGAGGAAGTATGGGCTAGATGAGGGGGCAGTGAGGTGGCGTGAGAGTTGGCTGTGTGACAGAATTCAGATGGTTGTGATTATTGGAGCAAGGTTGAGTTAGAGGTGTGTAACCAGTGGTGTCCCCCAAGGATCAATACTCAGTCCAGTCTTGTTCAACATATTCACCAATGACCTGGATGAGGATACAGTCTGTCCCCTCGGCAAATTCGCTGATGATGCCAAACTAGGATGGCTGGCTGGGACTCCAGACTCCATTCTTTCATTTTTCATTTTAATTTTACTTCACTAGCAAAACATTCACCAGTGTGAATTGTACTACTATGATTTAGTCATTATTTTTTTAATAGGAAAGTGTTGTTTCTTTGGAAGATTAGTGAGTTTGTTTATGGTTCAGAAAATAGTGTAAAAGGAGTTCTGTGAACTTTACTAAAAAATGGATTTGGTTTTCCTTCCTATTTATGGTTGTCTCAGGTTTTACTTCTCATATAGGCTACTTTACTCAAAGCATTAATTTAATAGATTGTTGTACAAACTGAACTAAATCATTAAGTGCCTATAGTAGAAAGTAGTTGGCTTTATGCATTAATTCAAATTTGGGATGCAGAAGTCTTTGCCAACTAGTTCTCTCTTTATTTTTTTTTTTTTTTTTTTTTTTTTTTTTACTTTAACCTGCTGAATATATATAATCCCTTGTAATCATTGCATCTGAGTGTCCGGAGTTGTTACAGAGTCAGATTCCTCTTTGGTTTCTCCTTTTTTCTACTGTCATTTGAATTTGAGCAATTTACAGCATCAAGGAGATGAGGCTGTGGAAGGCACGACTGGCTCAGTTTGCTTATTATATCTGAAGTCTTTGCTTCAGGTACATAAAAGTCACCATGGTGAGAATTAGAGCATGAAGCAGGTTGTGTCCTCTGCCTGACACTCTGCTTTGCTTTGAGTGACGAGCTATGACAGCACTCAGACACACGGCCTGGCTATCTGTAAGGTAAAAGTGATAGTGTGGCAGCAGTGAGCATCCCTGTGAGCTGTAACTAGGATCCCGGTGGCTCAGAAGTGGCTCTTGGTACTCAGCGTGACAGATTGAGCGAGCCCAGGTATGCTACAAGGTGGACCCCTGCAGTGAAACCTTAGAGGACAATGATGACCTCAAGTACTGCAGCTCTCTTTCAGACACTCTGCGAAACTGCATCCCTGTTGTTTTGTATCCTGGCACAGTTTAATCCACACAAAGACTGCAAAGCCTTGAGTGCCAGCAGAAGGGATGATAAACTTAATAGCTCGTTGGCTTCAGAGGCTTGTTCCACCATTGCATGTAAGGTGTCTGCCTTACCTACTTTTTCCTGCCTTCCAAAAAGGGCATTGCAGGTTCCTCTGTGCAATTGAGTAGCAGATGGTCCAAATACTGAACACTATCTTTTCAACACCTGTGAATTCTCCTCTCCAACGAGGGTAGGTCTGCTGGCCTTACAAGAGGTGACTTCTCTAGGCACATGTTGTAGTGCTGCATGTGGGTGCTGAACTATTGAATTCATGATGAAGCTTCTGGCTCTTGAAGAGCTGAAACTTCTCCCTTCAACATGGCATTGTTTGGCATTTTTCCAAGGGAATGGCTTAACTGTTTTTGGCCCTCGGTATGCACATTGCTGATAATGCTTGTTCTTCTCTTGACAGGCTGCTGATACTCTTGCGGTGAGGCAGAAGAGAAGGATCTATGATATCACCAATGTTTTGGAGGGGATTGACCTCATTGAGAAGAAGTCAAAAAACAGCATTCAGTGGAAGTAAGCCTTGTCAATTCTGTGAATTTTCATGTGCTTGAAAGGAACAAAAATTGCCTCTTTCCCCTTCTCCTGACTAGATATGACACTGTAATGTTATGCTCGTCAGTGAACAATGTGACATTTTAGAATCACAGTGAAGTTGTAAATGAACTTTATCTGTCTTCCCTTTAATATACGTCTTTGATGCATAAAATCAAGTTTAAAGCACACAGGAGAGACACTCAGAAATCTTTTACTGCTATATATTACACACTTGTATATAATTAGCACTTCAAAAATTTACTCTAGGTTAATCTGGGAAGGGCTTTGGGACGTAGTGTCTCCTCCCACCTACCCTCCTGTACTCCATGTCTATTTTCTCTTGGGTTCTGAAGGTAAAAGCTCAAGGCAAGAATTAGAGGGGAAGGAGAAAGGGCCTGCAAAGCAGCTCCAATGCAAACAAAGCTACCCTCTGAAGGAAAATAGGTGAAGGGGAATTTTAAATTTTATTTGAAGTTAACAATTTTCATTTTTCTGTTAAAACACCACTGGTAGTGTAAACACTCATTTCCTTCATATTGAATATTGGTAGATTTTCAAAATGTCAAAAGTAGTCTGAAGAAATTATCTTTGTGTGCTTGCATCAGATTTCCACTTCTTGTGGTTTCATGAATGCTTATGCCTTTTTAAGAGGAGTAGGTGCTGGCTGCAACACAAAAGAAGTCATAGACAGGCTGAGGTATCTGGAAGCTGAAATTGAAGATTTAGAGTTAAAAGAAAAGGAATTGGATCAGCAGAAACTGTGGCTTCAGCAAAGTATCAAGAATGTGATGGATGATTCTACAAACCACCAATATCCTTTTAAATTAATTGTGTACATCTTGGAACTAGAATTAAGGCAACAGCTAATATGTAGGTAATGAGTAAAGCAAACATAGTCCATTTTATCCTGAAGCAAGGAAAGGCAAATACTGTTTTCTGGGTTTGGTTCAAAATGAAAGAAAATATAGATCTTGTTTATATTGCTTCTTAACCTCTGTGACTGTAAATCTGAAAACAATTTACCATACATATATCTATGGCTGTAATTTTTAACTCCATGGTATAATCCTGATGTCTTATTTTAAATTAATTGGTTTGCTTTACAGCACTTAAATTTATACTTTCTTTGCAGTGCTTACGTGAATCTTTTCCTGTTGCTTCCTTCCCTTGAAGAAACTTAGCTGTCACTCAAAGAATAAATTGAGTTGACAGTGTTCTGAGGTTTGTTGGGTTTGGAACTGGAAAAATATCCTGTGTGTAAATACTCCATGAGCAGGGAGTTCCTGCTACATTACTTGTAACTGGCTTGCAAAATATTGAGCAAAATAGACATCTGAGATTCGGAGCAGAAAAATGCCCTTCTTATCTATAGTACTGGTGATAAGTACTTAAAAATTGTTTGCTGTTGCTCTACAAAAACTTCCTGTAAAATAGATTTTGTAGAAAGGAGATTGAAGTTATACGTTAGGAGAAGAATTCCTTTGGGAGAGCTAGCACTGGCATTGACGCCCCAAGGAGGTGGTAGAATATCCATCACTGGAGGTTTTCCAGAAGAGGGGAAGCAAACGTCTGTCTGGAATGTCTTAACAGTTGATCCTATCCTGAGGCAGAGGAATGGGATGGCAGATGAACTCTCAAGTCCCCTCTGGCAGTACTTTTGTGTGATTCTGGGAAGTTCTGATAACGTCTTTGAATTCTATGGTGTCAAGTCAGTGAGGTAAATGGTATTCTTCAAAACAAGATTTTATATGTTCTCCTTGTTTAGAATAATGTCTTCTCATTCAAGCTGTGCTATTTTTTCCTTTTTGTATTTTCTTCACAGAAATAGGTAAGTTTTGTCCTTTAAAAGACAGGTCTCTTATTTTTAACTAGCCATTCTGAAAGCCAAAAATCATGCCTTGATTACACCTCTGAGTAACAGCAAAATGTTTATAGTTTAGGATCAGCTTGGAGAAACTTCTTTTAAAGGACAGCAAATACTAGTTTCATGTTGCTTTAAGAAAAATGTTCCTTGACGTAAATTACATTTTCATATGTCACTCATGAAGATATCTGCAGCTGCTTCAGTGGTAAGTTCCTGCCAGGCTGTATTTCATAAAAGGAGGGATTTCCTGATCTTTCCCTTGAAAACTAACTTGCTAACTAACCATGCTTTTTCCCTGTAAGTATTTTGAATTTAGAAGTATTCAATAGTGATCAGGAGTAAGTAGATGTCTCTGATGAAGTTCATGACAAGCAAGTTCTGGCATTTTTCTAATTATAGTCACAGATTGTACAGAACCTCAGCTGGTTTTGGAGTACTGGGTTTGGGTGTCTCTTTCTGTATTCATGCTTAGCAGCAGGTTGCCTTAGGCTATTAACAGAACCAGGGGCAGGGCATGTTGGTCCAACCCAGCAGAAAGACCCATCGCATACCATTTTCCCAGAATTTTCTGGTGGCAGCTGCAGCCAGAGGGAGCTCCTGGTGGTGCTATATAAATGAGGCTGGCTTAAGTTCAAAGATGGGGCGTTGGGGCTATATCAAAAGGATTCCTTCTGAACAGGAGATTTGAAGAAATTGCCAAGAATTGCTGGCAGAAGTTCATTCCTTTGACATCCTTTCCTGATCCTGGGGCACCCAAGGGAAGATTGTTGTTCAGCCTATGGGTAGGCTCAAAAACATCTCTTCTTTGGCACAAAAGACACTTGTGTTTGGTTTTGACTAAAAGTGCAAAATTAGATTACTACTGCAGAGTTTATCAAAAATGAGCTATTACTAAAGAAAGTTGTTACAAAATATGGAGGCACCTAGTACACCAGTCACATAGTGCTTCTTGTAAGTGTCTCTTGAGAGGTAGAGAAAAGCATTATTCCAAGTTATGGACAAAGGGGAAATGATGTGCGGGTAGCCAAGTGACCTGCAGTTGTACAGCAGGTTTTGTCAGCGCTGTTGATGCAATTGTGATCTCCTGACTTTAACCAATACATCTTAGTGCATGTAATCCACAGGTGAGTTTGATAGTCGGCTGTTACATCCCAGCTGTATGCGCTGCAGAAGCTGTGAGCTTCGACACTGGAAGTGCTGGCACTGAAGACCATTTCTTCCTTCCCCTGTTAAATCTCTCTGTTCTACCACCATATTTCAAAACTATAAAGTGAGCTAGACCAGAGAGCTGTTTTAGCTGAAAAAAAACCCTAGTTAAATAAATGCTTTCATCTCATGTTATGTATACACTAGGAGATCTGAGGATGGCAATAAACCAGTAAAGGAAGTGGTAAATATTACATTGCCACAAGAAAAGGTTCTTACAACTACGATCTAAGTATCGGAGTTCTGTGATTTATGTTATGTGATATATCACATTATTTTTCTAGAATTCCGTGATATTTTAAGTGACCTTAGAGAATTACCGTATCTCATTTGAGTGGATACCATGAAAGACTTAAGAAAAATATGCACACTTAACATTTTCTCAAAAATTGCTATTTAACCAGGAGACACACTTCTAGCAATTCAAGCACCTTGTGGTACACAGTTAGAAGTACCTATACCCGAAATGGTATGTACTGCTTTCTTATGTACTACCTAAGTGTCCTAGAGGGACAGTGGAAAAGAGCTGCATTAGCAGGGAGGATTTCTCTCTAGCTGTGTATAAGCGGGGAAAAAATAGTTAAAAATTGAGATACTGTCAGTTGAGAATGGGTTGGGGAAAAGTGTATTAGGATACCTGGATAGACTAATGGTAACTATGTCTTCTGTTAAAAACAAGATGTAATAGTGGGTTTCTTTGCCTCTCTTCTTTCTTGCTATTAAATGTTGCAGCTTTCCAAATTAAGCGTAATTGTCATGAATTCCCTTTAGAATTTGTTAACAGCTACTTGTATGACAGATTTCTCTCTATTGTATTGGTAAATGAGATTTCTTATGAAAAAGCCTTCTTGACTTAGTTGCAGGATTAGTTCAGATTTATGTAGTTTATGTGTAATTACATGGTACTAGACTGGGTAAAGAAACAGACTGCTGTCTCACTTTAGNTTTTTTTTTTTTTTTTTTTTTTTTGTGGCAGTGCTATTTTAAATAGGGTTTACATAGTTGGGAGAGAGCATTATATGAAGCATGATAGCCACTATGCTTATAGAAGGGTGAAATTCCCCTAAGAAGTTTCACAAGGTATTTTTAGTGGGGCTGGGCACAGTCTAATATCATGACAGCATCCAAAGCTATAACTATGAAGCTGATCCCAGTGATACTATTTGGCCATCTCTGCTGAAAACAGTTCAGGCAACGGTAAGGTTCTCTGTGGCACCACAGTTAGCACCTGTGATGTTGGGATCTTTTGGGCTTTTTGTCAAAGACTAAACCAGCTTCATCATCAACTTCAAACTGGATGTTTTTGTTTTAGTTCTCTTCCACTCTTTTTCTCATCATTGTTTCTAGAACATACCTGCTGAAAAGCTCATTGCTGAATTAGCCACTGCAGAGTCAACAGTCACACTGAGACTGTGCTAGGGGAAGCTGGTCCTAGCTGTATTGCTTAAATAACTTGCTAAAAGGCGGTCTGGCAAATCAGCTAAGAAATTGCTTCTACTAACTCATGATCCTGTGTTCACTCAGGCTGGGTGAGACATTCAGCTATTTTAGGATGCTCAGTTCCCAGCCAGGATCATTCTGAAGCTCTGTTTAAGAGGAAGGATTTAAATGTAGAGAAATCATTATTTATTGTTGCTATAGTTGGTAAGATGTAGCCCTGCTGTAAAGTCTCATGTAACTTGAATTCAAGATTTAGTTAAGTACTTCAAAGAACTGTATGTTTGTGTCTTCTATAACTGTGCTGTCGTCAGGTAACTACATTACAGGGTTGTAATCTGTTGTTGGCTTTTGGTGGTTGGTTGGTTGGTTTTTAATTAGATCACATGTATTTGTTTTATTTTTTTTTCCTGAGTACGACTTGATAGATTTATGCCAATTCTCCATTCTTCCTTGTGATCTGACTAGAAGAGCACTGTGTTAATCTTCTGCATCAGTTTGAGAATTCTGTTCAAACATCTTCTGCAGTTACTGTTACTTTTTGTAAAGTTCAAAGTCCTCAAGGAACAGTAGCTTTCATAATATACCACCTTTACAGGGACAGAATGGACAGAAGAAATACCAGATCAATCTTAAAAGTAGCTCAGGACCTATCCATGTGCTGCTTATAAATAAAGAATCAAACTCCTCCAAGCCCATGGTGTTTCCAGTTCCTCCGCCTGATGACCTTGCACAGCCCCCAACTCAACCTGCAGCTCCAGCAACTCCCCTTAAACCTGCTACAGATCCTCAAAATCCACCAGAGCAACATGATGTGAACCAAGGACAAGAGTTACAGCAAACATCAGTTGCAGACACTCCATCAGGTGGGGCCAGAGTTTTTCCTACCTCAGATGGCAAAGAGAGGAAGGGAACTGGAGGGAAAGAAGAAACTCTTAGAAAAGGTGGTAAAGGAAAGATGAAGAATTTCCATAGAGTAGCAGCTGTCTGTTTAAAAAAAACTACCGCAAGGGCTTACTTACAGCTCTTGGGAAGTTACAGAAAAGCCTCTTCCTGTTCTGTCTGGTGAAACAGATTCTTCCCTTGTAGCTTTATCATCTTATACCAAACAGGTTTTGGATGTGATCCTGTTAATTATTCTGAGGTGCTTCTCCAGAATGCAGTATGGAATGAAACTGCCACCCTCTGAAGGAGTAATGATTTGAACTGTACCTTTTAATGAGACAGGCACCAGTTCGAGATTTTGTGCCACAAGGTCACTTACCTTCTTCCACATAGCCACAATGAGAGACTGCCTGAATATCAGGTATTTTTTTCATAGTAATAGTAGGGTAATATGAAAAGACTTAAGAAAATGCTGCCGGTGTTGCAAACTGCATTTCTGTGGGGTCCTGAATAAATTGTGCCTGTGACTTTGGAAGAGGGTGACTTTTCTCATCTCATCCCAGACATTGGCCATACTCTACTCGAAAGAGTCGAGTGCAAGCCTTTTTGTGTTCCCTTTTTTTGTAACACAATTCATAACGTGCCTCTCCCTCTGCAGACGGCAGTGTGCAGGACAGCAGAACCCCCGCAGCTCCTTACTCCAGCCTTCCAGAGTCGGTGTTGTACCCCAGCCTCCCTGGAGATGTCGCCCAAGCTACAGCTAGCTCAACTGACTACCAGGGCTTGCTGCCCCTGGATGTGAACTGTATCCTCAAGCCAAACTCATTTGACATAGCAAAGATAGAGGAGCCCACAGGTAGGAAGAAGGAGTTACTGTTTAAATGTTTTTAATAATTTCCTGAGCCCTTCTTTGTGACCAAGCTACCAATGAGTTACACTGAGGGAAAAAGGAATGCTTTCCCAACAGAGCAGATCATAGAATGGTTAGAGTTGGAAGGGACATCTAGTCCCAACCTCCTGCCATGGGCAGGGACACCTCCCACTAGACCAGGTTGCTCAAAGCCTCATCCAGCCTGGCCTTGAACACTTCCAGGGATGGGGTATCCACAGTGTCTTTGGCCAACTTGTTCCAGTCTCTCACCACCCTCACAGTAAAGAGTTAATTTCTAGTATCTAATCTAAATCTCCCCTCTTTCAGTTTAAAACCAGTACCCCTCATCCTATTGCGCTCCCTGATAAAGAGTCCCTCTCCAGCTCTCCTGTAAGCTTCCTTCAGAGACCGGCCCCTTTGGGTACTGGTCTTTGCTCATCTCCTAATGAAGCCACCAAACCAGCTCTGAGTAGCAAATTCATTTTGAACAAAATACCTTTCTTGGCCACCAAATTGTACATGGCTCTTGGGTTAGAAGGGATCAGTGGGAGAAATATATCAGGAAAAACTGAGGAATACAAAGATGAACATACTTGACATACATGGCATGCTGTTGCCATAGCTCCAACACTGCATGAGCCGTACTGCGCTTTACAATTCATTGTTTTAATGCAGACAGTATGTGTTGATTCCCATAAACACATGGTCCCGTCTTTCACAGGAAATATCAGTGGGGATATTATTGATGAACTCATGTCTTCTGATGGTAAGTACTTAGCATCTTTACTCTTCTAATAATCACAAGTACCAGCATGGTTTTTGTGTTAACAGTGCTCTTTGTAGGTGTCTGTTCTGATGCCAAGTCACTATGAAACTACTTCTTTACCCTGTACTACCTCCTCTATCTTTGTCATTCTTGTCTTTGCACACCTGTTCATTCCCTGCAACAGTTTTATTTAACAATCAAAATATGAAAGCCTTAATCCAGCAAGCCCTTACCTGCATGAGTAACACACCAGTCCTTAATTCAGGAACAAAGAAGAACTGGCTGATGACTAGAGTGCTGCAAAAAATCTGGTTTAATTCTGTTCCACCTCAGGCTTCCTGCAGGAGCTTTGAGTAAACATTTTAGAACATGTTTACAAGCCTGCATGCAGGCTGACTCATGGCCAGCTGCGGTACACTAACAGAATAGATAAACGTCACCCCTTTCTACTCTGTGACTCTGAGTGCAAAACTGAAACACAGCTAGTAGGTTGACACACTCCCTGCCTCTCTGCTCTGTCTTGCTGAGGTGCCATGCAGAGGTGAATGCAGCTGGCGTTGTTCCTCTTACCCTGTAAGTACACCCTTCAAGTAGACAACCTCAGGGCTCGCCCAGAAAAAAACAATTATAAACTCTGGGATTATAAACATCTGGCAAGATGGGATTATGTGAATGTGCCAATACATGGCTAAAATGAAAACAGTCTCCACTTTTAGAGCAGATACAGCACACCCAGCTCATCTGCACTTGTTTACTGTTCATGAGGTGCAGCATGAGGGCCGAGGCTTCTCTTCTTGTGTTCCCTCCCCAAAGATGGCTTCAAGTCCACGCTTGAAATGCAATGACAGAGAAACTGCTAGATTCCATATTTCATCTGTAAGACAGGGATAACTGATAACTTCCTCACTGGATAAATATTTGAAGGCTGATCTACACAAAGCTGTAACAAGTCAAAGGAATACAAATATAAATTATGGCTTTCTGATGAAAGTTTCAAAAGCTGCTCAGGAGCTCCTCCACTGGAGAAATTAATCTCCACTCAGGAGAAATTAAGTACTTACTCCACAGCTATCACTCCATTCCAGCAAATTCGCTTAAAATACTAAGCGAAAAATGTAGACATGTCACTTACTGCCTTAGTTTGAAGGCAATAGGAGTATTCACAGTATGTATTCTTGCATGCTTGTCATATTATCAAGACTATTTTAGTTATTAAAACTAATTCTAATACTTGTGATGATAAAACATACTGGATTATGAGATAGGGCTGCTATTCCTGAAGTGTTTTAATTTAAACTAAACTATTCCTGCTTTACAGTTTTTCCTCTCTTACGACTCTCTCCTACTCCCGGAGATGACTACAACTTTAACCTGGATGATAATGAAGGAGTCTGTGATCTCTTTGATGTGCAGATACTAAATTATTAGATATTGTGTCAACCGGACTACTTATCTACCTCTAACATTCTAGACTTCTTCATAACCTAAGTATTTGAATAATGAATGTATAACTTCTTAGTTCACTGACTCTGGGAGTGTATTTCCTTTTGCTTCCTTTAACTACTTCACAAAACAAATTCAACAACCAGAAAAAAAGGGCTTTTATCAAATATTCTGGCATGTTTTTTCACCTGAGTGTCCTCTGTGTAATCTGTTTGGAGTTTTCTTTAGTAAGAAAAGTAAAAATGCTTTATAGCCTTTTCATCATTTTTTAAAAAATGATTAGGCTTCTTGCTCACAGTTAGAAGCATTTTCTTTAAAGCTTTACTGCCAAGAAGCTTTTTTTTTTTTACCCTTTCAATCAATTTTGAAGATTTCACTGCCAGGCTTGAAAAGTGAAGGATATCCATTTGAGTTATGTTAAATTGTTTCAGTGAACCAATTTTGTGAAGTGCCTTCTGTTTTAGCACTTTAAGTTTCTCACACTGACTTCTGACATTCCACTTTCCTAGATGATAGGAAAGGTCTGTTTGTAGTTTGTATTAAAGTGTGCCAATACTTGTATATTAACAAGATTTTTTTTAATAAAATTTTACAAAGACATCAGTATTTTTGATCTTCATTTCTTGCAATCCCTTCATTGTCCGTTATGCATTACAACTGAGCTAGTAAGCTTGTGGCATCATCTACATTTGCTGGTTCCTCTTCCAGACATGTGGAAACCTGAAAAAAAATAGTTACAATTTAAAGTAATCTTTTTAAATCTTTTTACTCTGCTTGAAAAAAATCCCAACCTAATAAATACCTGTTGTCTAGAAAATAAGTTTGTCTCGATATATTTAATTTAGGCTAATTTTGCAGTCATAGTGTGATAATTTGCAGGATTACAGGATTCACTAAACTTCACAGATAAGCAGCCTTTATGCTGCAGAAGACAGACAAATCATTACGCCAGTAACGTAACATTTAATTTTTTTCCCTCAGCCTCTCACTAAGATATTTGACACTTGTTCTGTTGCTCCCAGCCATACAGAAACTTCATTACCCGAGACACAGTAAATAAAACTCAACTGCTGTCCACTTTTTCCAACTCCCTCTATTTCCCCTCAGGAATCCCAGGATGGATTTATCTATACTTTATCCTGGCCCACTGCTCTCTGTCTCTCTCCCAAACCATACCCAGTACACCAGGAAGAGTCAACATAAAGAGCTTATATGGAGGAGCTTATCTGCAATTAAATTCTGTCAATTATTTCTTGCTCAAAACTGCATGTAGCCCTGTTTAATAAAGTATACAAAGGAAAAAGAAACACTGTACTGAACTCTTAAGTGCTACAGGCAAAAGCTGTAGTACAGAAATTGCTGTTTCAGTTGTTGGTACTTCTGATGAGGGATACGAAGCCTTAGGAATTGGAAACAGAAAGAGAATGAGCTGGAATTAACTTTAAAAAAATCCATTAAAAACCAGCTAGAATATAATGTAAAAATGTTTTGGAAGCACGCTCCAGCTTGGCTGTCCATCCTCTTCTTTCTTGACTTTAGTATTTATATACTATATATATATATATCTATATATTACAGCTTTAATATGTTAACCAGATTTTAACATTACCACACAAATGAAATTAATAAAGCTGGGTTTATAGCTTTAAAGCAACTACATTAATTGCCTGCAGTGTTAAGAGCCAGAACATAATGCATTTTCCTTTTATTTACCTCCTCAGATTTTTACAAAGGAAAATTACCTGATGACTCTTACTGGGTTCTGCTGCATTGCCTTTTGATAGCTGCTGTACTTCTTTCTGAACTTCAGCAAATGCTTTATTTATTGTATTAACTTTCTCGGCATTTCTAAAGTTTATCTGTGAGGGAAAAAAATACATACGTTATTTTTAGCTGAAATTCCACTGACATGTGAAACTGTACCATTTTTGTATCACTATTATACAGGCAGTGTTACACGTGTATCTTCCAAAATTGCTTTTTAGTAGTTATGCTTTGAGACTTGAACTTATCTGTTACTTAACTGTATCAAATAGTCATGTACTACTAATGTTCTAATAAATGCAAAATTATGAAAGCAGCTAAACTTGTTCTATTGGAGAGGGAGCCCATAGCAATCCAGAAACAGAACACAGAGAAAACAAAAGCCAGCCTGTGGACAGGCCCTGCTATGCCACCCTCAGCTTCTCTTAGCTAGAGTGAAATTCCAGGAATTTCCTTCATTTGTAATTGATCTTACCATTTCAAATTTCTTCCAGTAGTTTTCTTTTCAGCATCACACCTTGCATTTCTACTTGTTCATACTGTAGGTCTTCCCAATAATGTCTATCAGATTTTGCTATGATATTTTAAAGACACTTCTACGGCTGTAGCAAAGAAAGATGTATATCTGGTCCCTAGCCATGTCGGCCTCCCTTACTAGCCCAAGTCTGCCTTCGTAAGTTATTTCGGCAATAGTGCTTGGTTTTGAAGGGGAAGAGCTAAAATATGGACAAATGCTGTGCTCTGGGGACAATAATCTGTCGTAGGAAGAGCAGGGTGAACACATGGGGCCATCAACTCTTTCACCATTGCAGCAAATTAAAATTCAGCTCACAGTCCTAGAACCTGTTGCTTCTGAAGCACCGCGTTTGGAAGAGGATCGTAGCCAGGTAAGGGTATATTACATTGCAAATGTCCCAGAAACATGCTAATACTTCTTCAGGCAACCCCAAATTTCAGGATACCTACTGCTGTTCCAAAGGCTACTACTGTAATTCACCTCTCAGCAATTTACATCAGCAGAAGCAAACCATGAACTGTTACACGTATTCATTTTGCTTTCAGAGCTTCCCTAATTTCAGAGCATATGTACATTAATGGAAATTCCATTTATTCTGAGTGGCCAAGAGAACCAGTAGTAAAAAAAGCAGTGGCAAGAGGCTCACAAAACAAGCCTATTCAGATTAGCAGTTTAATTCAAAATAACCTGGATGGTGACTCCAGAAACACGGACTTGGCTCCAGCTCAAATCAGAGTGGATGGGACAGTGGACAGTGCGGCTCACAAAGAGCTCAGGTTTCCCATCGGGGTTGTTATAATTTTTTAGCTTCACAGGGGTGCTGAAAGGATCCGGACAGTTTTAATACCCAATATCCTCAGCTACTCTGGCAGGACTCCTCTGTAGAGAGAGGCTCCGTAGCCAGCATGTGTATCTATGTCAGTTGTTGTTTGAATAGTTATAAAGGGCTTTTGTTTATCAGAGAATAAACCTATTTTAGCAATTTTTTCTCAGCATTTGCTTACAGTGTTCAATGATAAGTAGATCCCCAAAGGCTTAATGAATTAAAGAATACAGCTTCAAACACACAGAATAAAATTTTACTCCTAATAAGATACTGAATATATTTTTAAACCTGTTTCTCCCTTTATTATACAGAACCCTCTAGACTAAGTGGAGATGTGATGCCAGCAATATGAAATTGTTTTGGGGCTCCTTGTTTATTTCCAAAGTTTGTTACATTCCTGTCAGTCTACCAGAGGAACTTGTCAAGTGGCTTTAGCTTCCAGGAGAAAATCTGAAAAGGCCTTTTATAGAGCTGCTATTTGACTCCGTTTTCCCAGCAGACTGCAACTAAATTAATGGAAACAATACACCACTAACTTTCTCCTTTTATTATCAGATGCCCTACTAGAGGGACCAGATGAACTCTCAGCAGATCATACAGCTCAGGCTAGAGGCAAGGTTTAAGAAGATACAGCATGATGACGAGCTGCTACCAAGAGGAAAACTCTTGCTTAGATATTCCCATCCCTCTTCCCCAGCGTTGCTCCCAGCCACACAACCCACTGTCTTCCTCCTCTGGGTTATAGTTCTCTCCAGACACAAAAATGGCAGAAAAATGGTTTACTTGTTTACTTTCCCACCGCTTTGCTGTGTTAATTCATAGAAGGGTCTGTGGAGCATCCCAGCCCATTTCAGGTGTCAGAAGGGGGAAAAGATGAGTTAAGAGTAAAACATACAGCAGTGGGTGCTCTTACATCTCTCCACTGCATGTCACTGACATGATTTTACTTGGCACCTGAAACAAACAGCTTCTGGACCAAAAAAGGCTCCACCCTTTCTGGTTCTTCCGCCCCAAAATGTTTCTCTGTGCCCACATTCATAATTAAGGTTGTTTATCTCATCAACTGAGTGGAGAAAAACACAAAATGCATTTTTAATTGCTTTTGCTGCTGATTTAGCAAGTTGAATCATCTAGTATGTAATGAGCTCCTGAGCCAGTGAGCTGTAGAAACAGAGCCTGGAGACTGGTAAGGGGGACCAGGGTCAGGAAGATGACAGAACGGAGCAGGATTCCCCTCGCAGCCTCTGTGCCCAGTGGTTTGGATCAAGTTGTTTTGTTAAAATGTACCCTGAATTACTCCATCAGTGATGCTGCAAGCATTACATAGTAAATGTAAGCTCATTAATCAACTGATACCTTTCTCATACTGTTTCCCAGGACGTACAGAGATGCTATTCTGTACTCTGCAGCCGTGAGGACCACACCTCATGTACTGTGTTCAGTTTTGGGCCCCTCACTACAAGAAAGACATTAAGATTTTGGAGCAATCCAGAGAAGGGCAATGAAGTTAGTGAGGAGTCTAGAGCACAACTCTTACAAAAAGTGGCTGACGGAATTGGGGTTAGTAAGCCTGGAGGAAGATAAGGAAAAATATTATCACTCTACAACTACCCAAAAGGAGGTTGTAGAGAGGTGGGGGTCAGTCTTGTCTCCTGAGTCACAGGCAATAGGACATGAGGAAATGGCCTCAAGTTGCACCAGGGGAGGTTTAGATTGGATATTAGGAAAAATTTCTTCACTGAAAGGGTTATTAAGCATTGGAACAGGCTGTCTAATGAAGCATTGGAATAATCATCTCTGGAGGCACTTAAAAGATGATTAGATATGGTGGTCAAGGACATGGTCAGTGATGGTTTTGTCAGTGTTAGGTTNNTTGTCAGTGTTAGGTTAATGGCTAGACTCAATGATCATAAATGTCTCTTCCAACCTAGACAATTCTATGATTCTGTTCTAACAGGTACTTTCTAAATGAGCCCCCTCAAGCAGAACAGCTTGAAGTCCTACGTGGTAGATGCTTGCAGCAGATCAAACACTCGTGTTTTTCTTTCTGAAGGTGATGACATCAACATATAAACCGAATTTCCAGGTGGAAATCATTACT
>VZRU01006816.1:7695-23177 GCA_013398155.1 Pedionomus torquatus | reverse complement strand
TGGATGGAGTGAGCGGCCGTCTCAGGGAGCTGTGCCAGGAGTTGGGCTGATGCTCCAGGAGGATTTGCTCTCTGGCCCTCTGCGGCCGGGTGGGGAGCGGAGCGGAGGTGGGAGCCCTGTGCCAACAGGAGTGGGTGTGCGCCGGCTGGCTTGCCAGGTCCTGCATGGCGGCCAAATGCGTCTCTTGCTGGCCCCAACACAGCTTGGAGAGCAGTTCCCCCCCCCGCCTCAGCTGCCTCTTTTATCCTCCTCTTCAATTCCTGTCTTGTAATCCAGTGGTTTTTGGAAGCAGACCCACTCCTAGTCTGGTGCAGGGTCTGAATGTGTTGCTGGCGGCACGGACTGAAAAGCTGGATCTCACTTCAGATTTGGTGGTTTGGGATTTTTGCGAAATTTGAGTGATCCCAGGGATTTCCAGGGTCAAGCTCTTTTGGTGCATGGGGGAATTGCCTTTTGTGGTACCTTGTGAATTTATTTCCAGTCTGGAACGTGCAGTTTCATGCAGCTCTGTGCAGGATTTGTGCCCAGAGCGTGGCTTTTGGAAACTGTTCTTCAGGTGTGTGGGAGATGGGCTGCGTCTGGGGGCTTGCCCGTGGCTACCTGTGTCTTGTGATACCTGTGTCAGACTGTCCGGTTTCCAGAACCCCTAATTTGGCACTAGTTATAACTGGAGATTCAAGGTTTCTCATGGCTTCTCTGCAGCTGGGCACAGCCTTTGCTCTAGGAAGGCTGCACAGCTTGTAAAAGCTCCTCTGTTGGTGGCAGGGCATGAGTCTGGATGGGTTGCCAGCCTGGTGGGATGTGAATTTAAAGGCTCTTTTATACCTTCCTTCTCTAAATGGGTTTTGATACTACAGTTTTTTCCCCACGGGTCTTAAATCCCCATCAGAAACCCACAGCTCTGCCCTGTCAATGTGTGCTGATAGGTGATGCATTTCTTTTTTTGGAGGCTGTTAGAGAGATGTAGTTTGGATTTTCATCCAGGATGGAGAGACTGTATCTTGAAGAACAAGTGGTTACAGCAGCCAGAGGAGTGCAATCCTCTCTCCATCCCTTCTGAAACGTTGCTATTGCTTGATAATGCTTTGTGGTGGTAGCTTGTGGCTTGGACTTGATGCGTGTTCTGAACTTTCCTAATGGGAAGATGCTGATGAGGATCTCACAATGTGTCTGGCTCCCTGGCAGAGCGGTGGGATGGAGAATGCTGCCGCGGCACGGAAGGTGATGTGCTTCCAGCCCTGCTCTCCCCAGCTGGACGTGGGAACCAGTGCAAAAGCTGGCAGGATCTTCTGTTCTGGTTGATCTGGCCCTGCCATCGGAGACCTGCTGATGGAGGCTAGAGGGAAGTGAGTCAGGGTTTGCTGTTAGAAGGGATATCTTTTATTAGACTGCTTGGTGAATGCAGACTGCGTGTAGACAGGCTGGTACGCTCCAAAGCCAGAAGTGGCAAACCTCAGTGCTGAGATCTAGGAGTGAGTGCTTGTTCTTAGCTCTCCTCATGGAGGAGATCATCTGAAAGAAAAGGAGGAAAGGAAAAAAAAAGATTCAACTCCACTTCAGCCTGTACAGCTCATCTGGTCTGAGGAAGCATGTTTCCTTTCTCTACAAATCTCTGGACTCTTCTAGATCCCAAGATCCAGCATGGGAGAGGGATAGAGGGACACACATCCCATGTGCCAGGCTTTCTTGGGAGGTGGCTGAGCCCTTTGGGGTCCGGCTCTTGCAGAAGGCAGCTGGGACGTGGCTGGTGCTCGCTGATGCCTGACAGCAGCAGGAGGCTGCTGGGCTCAGTCACTTCCACTCCCTTCTCCGCCTGTCGCACAGGCCAAGTGCAGTGTGTGCAGAAATGTGTAGAATGTCAGCTGTGCACCGGGGGAGATGGAAAATACATTAGGGAGCCATAAGGAGGAGAATATGGAATTCCAACTGTTTGGGCTTTGTTTTTTTTTTTTCTTTTATTTGCTCAGATACTTTTCTGAAAAGGTACAAATGGCTCACTGATCCTCTGTCTGACGCCTTCACCCTCAGTTCCCAGACTAATTTCCTTATTTAAGCTCCACAAGGGGAAATGGGTGACCAGGTATTTTTGGTGAGTCCTTCAGGGGAGCAGTTCCCCATCCCCACGTGTGGCTGTGCACGCTGGGTCAGGACCGTGGTTTGTCCTGGCGCCTTTTCTGCCTTTGCCAAGTGGGATGTGAGATGCAGAGATAGCGAATGGTGTCTCCGTTGTGCCTGAAACACACCATCTCTGTGGGCTTGCCCCAGTACCCTGTGCAGTGTGAGCCTTCCTCTGATGTGGTCAACGCCGTGGTGAGCATCAGATGGACAAGACAAGTGCTTTTCTGTCTGTGAAGGCGCAAGTGAGCACACGTGAGAATGGATATGTGGGCACTTCTGTTTGTTTTCTGTCTCTCTCTGCAATTCTGAGCTGGTCTAGCCAAGTAATCTTCCCATTAGTCACTAAAATGCCACCAGTGTCCAAACGAATCAGCCTGGCCTAGCTCATCTGCAATGATGCAATAAAGACACATCAAAGATCTCCCTTAAAATGGACACTCTTCAAAGCCATTGGGAAGCTGTTCTTTGCAGAAGACTGATTACATGGGAAGAGAGAGCAAGAGAAGAGCTCTATAAAGAGGCTGGTGGAGAGTTTTGGGGTTGCAGGATGGGGGTACATGGCACCCTGCTTTGTTTCAACCCTGGGGCTGTTGCTCAAGGAGCTTTCCCTAGAGCCATGGGGCTTTGGGCCAAGCTGAGCCGAGGATGGTGGAAGATGCACCATCAGCATGGCCTGTGGTGGGCTCCCACGGAGGAGTTTGCCCCAAAACTGGCTCACGCAGTGCTGCAGTGGTTGTGGTGGAAGGGTTCAGCAATCTGGGGGTCTGTGGGTTCATGGTCGAGCCTTGTGGCTGCTTGCAGCTCTTCCCCCTGCTTGCCTCTCTCTGTGACACAAGGTGGGGACATGCCGTTGCATGTCGTCGCTTTATCTGGTCTCAGGTGCCAGCTTCTGTTCCCGGGGTGCTTGGACATCTGTGAAGGCTACCTGGAGGGTTTGACCTGGACTTCTGCAGATTTTTAGAAGTCAAGTTATACCTGTACCACCCCAAAAGAGGGGAGATTCAGCTCCCAAACGCATTATTCAAATGCTTCTTTCTTCTACCATGGAAGATCCTAATATAAATTTTAGTGGAGACCAAGGGACACTAATGAGAATCCACAGTAGGCTGGAGCCTGTCCTGCTCTCCTGAGTTAAAACCCAGGTTGGCCATCGTTTCCTGCAAAACTAGTTGTCGCTTCTGTGGAAGCTCCCCTAGTTTTATACTCTCTACTCTACAAGATGTAGGGCAGCTCAGGAAGGACGAGCCACAACAGCAATGAAACCCAGGGTGGAGCTGAGCCAGGGTTTGGCTCAGCACCGTAGAAGGACAAAGCAGGACAAAGTCCGTTTGGCAACGCGTGCTGTGTGCCATGCCTGGCAGCACGAGCCAGATCCTGGAAGAAGCCGGCCAAGCTACTGCACAGGCTGCTGTGTAAGCAGCATGTGTGTGGGCTAGGCCCTTGGAGGGGGTAGAAGGACAGGTTGAGTGTTCAGGTAGTGATTAAACACCAGATTGCTTGAGAAAATAGCCCTGGGTGGGTGGAACAGAGGCGCTCTGCAAATCTAATATGGCCAGGAACTTGAATGCTAAAGAAGAAAAAGTCATCTGATTGATAGCTGGATGATTCAGAGGAAAAATGACTCCATACAATTGCTTTGGGAGAATAATTTGTGGGGTAAGTCTTCGTGAAGGAGGTAGGAAAGTCTTAAATCCAATGCTGCTGAAAGTTGTTTGTGGCCTCTGCAATGCTTTGAGTGCTCCTGCACTGCTGGGACCGTGCTGGAGCAACTGCGGTTGCCTTGTCCACGTTCCTTGTACAGTGGCTTCCAAGTGCCCACAAATTCCCATGGGACTGGTGAAAATTTTGGACATAACAGTCTTTAGCCTGAATGTCATGTGCAAGAATGAACCTTGCTAAGAGTTCTGTTGCTGTTGGTCTTGATGCAGAGGTTTGGAGGAAGACTTTGGGGTGTCTGTTGACATCTGTCCTTGTACGTGGAAGTGCATCGTGATGAGGACAGTGGATTATTTGAATTGCTTGGTGCTTTTGTGGTATAACCTCACTGGTTGAGCAGAGGTAGGATCGTTGTAGTCTAGATGTAAACTGGAAATAGTGCAGTGCCCTCCCTAAGAGCCTAAAAAAATCTAGCAGGTCTTTAATCTCTTCATCGGAGATGCCCTGTCCTGACGCCTGAGGATCCTGCAGAAGGGTGGTGGACACAGGGTGGTGAACACGTGTCTCGCATAACAGGGAAATCTCACCCCTGATTCTGTCACTACCTGGGGAGTGCCCTGGGGGGACGACACGACTGTCCCTTTTTTGGATGCTGGGTCAGTGCAGTGTCATAACAAAGGGTGGCTGATAGCGCTATCTAGAGCTGGGTGATGCCGATGGGCTGATAACTCAGCTCGGTATCTGCAGCAGAAATATCGCGGTTGCTGTGGCTGGAAGGAGGTGTGTGGGCTGGGATGGTGGGGCAGAGCAGTCCCGGAGCATGTAAGAGATTAATAACCCTTACTTGGAAATCAGAGAATAGAGATTTAGGCTTGCTCCTGTTGAGGTTGGTCGAGGCATTGACATAGTGTGGAGTGGGGGCTTGTGATGAAGCATCCTTCTGTAAAGACACCAGGCTGGGCCAAGCTCCTGGAAAAGGAAAGTTTTCCTTGCTGATGCGTGGCACTCATGCTGCAGCCTCGATGCCTTCTGTTTGCCTTTCGGCACAAAAATACACCGCTGATCCCTCTGCTGCAGTCCTTCTGCTGGTTTTCCACCTGGAGAACAGCTTTTTGGGAAACCTGAGCCACCCGGCTAATAAACCAGTGGAATGTCTTCAGTGCTCCTTGGTCTTAGTCCCCCAGTGCCAGTGCTAACAGAGTATCGAGAGTCATTAGAGAAATATGCAAGATATTTCAGTTATTTCTCTTTGGATGGTGCTGGTGGCAAGTAAAAGAGATAAACAGAGACCGCAGTGAGCTGTGCTTAGCTTATTGCATCCTTGGTTTTATTGAAAGGTTCAAGGTTCGGCTCTGAATGTTGCTGCTGCCTGGGCTAAACCCAGCAGCAGGGTGCCTTCGAGCTGCTCCGGAGCTCTGCTGTGTTTTGCCAGAGGGAAAAGGGTAGGAAAAGGTGCTCTCACTGGGTTTTCCTTCTGAACGTTGGTTGCAGGGAGGCAATTGCAGTGCCTTGGAAGAAACATGATGGTGCATGTCCTATCGTGCTTCTTTACTGTGTTTTCACTGGGAAACTCTGCGCTTGGCTCCTGTTAATTCCCAGGAGCTGCTTCTCTGGTGGTGACAGCCAGGGGAAGCCCTGCTGACATCTCCTCTTGCAGCCTTCTGGGTGTTGAGGCTGGGAAGGGAAAGTCAGGGCTGCCTGGATGTGGGACCACACAACCTGGGTGCTCTCTCCTGCTCCCCATCCTCAGCTTACCCTGGCTTTGCTGGCTGAGAAGATCGACTTCACTGGTGGCCTGGGCTGATGCCTGCTTGCTCCCTGTCTTGTGATACGGTCACTTCGGGCTGTGCTACCTGGGGAACATGAAGTGCTTCTGGATGCTGACTTGAGTCATGAGTGGCTGCGATAAAAGGGCAGCTATGATGTTATCTACGTACCCTGATGATGGCCTTTGGCTGAAGACTGGCTTGGCTTCACCCCGTTCTGCTGAAATGATCTCTTGAGCATGAAGGATTTGAGGAACTGTGGCCAATCTTGCCTGTTTCTCTTTGAGCTGAGGATGCTCGGTGATGCTCTCGCCAAGGTGCTGCGATGTTAAGGATGTCCATGATGTGTGTCTCTGTGTTACTTGGCTGATGACTCAAGAAAGAGAGAAAATGTTTAATCATCACAACATTTCAGCAAATTCACCTACAGCATTACTGGTCTGATTAACATCCACTGCATACCCGCTCAGCTTTGGCATGGGGCTATAAACTCTTGAAGATGTATGTTCTGTTCAGAGTTTGTGTTATAGGAGCTGAAGCCAAACAATCGCCTTCTGGACCCAGCACGAAAGAGACTGTAACTGGTTTCATCTCTGAAGGGAAAGCTGGGGACAAGCTAGTTCCAGCCTTGGTCTATGTCCAGGAAATCCTGTGCAGGAGAACTTGCCTTCCAGGAAACTGACTGGGCTGTCCCAGGGAGGTGGTGGTGGCACACTAAACTTTCAGCCGGGACCACGGAGTCTCAAAGCTGTTGGGGACTTGGATGAGATGGAGCAAGACTTCCAGTACCCAGTATCATTACTATCCAGTTTTGTTACGTGGGAAGCCAGTTTGCCTTTCGTAGAGTGCATTGCCAGTGAGGTGCGGTTTGGTGTCTCCCCTCTGCGGGAGCTTCTCGGGCAGTGGTGGCTGTGTGTTGGCTGTAGGAGTTGCCGTGCGGTGATGAAGGTGGGAGGTGTTTGTGGGATGTGTGGGATGTGTTGGAAAGGGTCTCCCCCTTGCTGCAGGGGGAACCCCCCACCTCCTTGATGTGTCTTTGGCTGGATTTCCTAAACCTCAGCCCTCGGTTGTGGTGGATGGATGTCTTGGACGTGTACGGTTGAAGGGCTCTAGGCTCCCACCAACACCATCATCTTCGTGGCCATGTTCAGGTGTGTCCCTGAGGACTTTGAGTGGTGCTCTTGCAGTAGCCTCCCTCACCCAGAGAGGGTGGTAGGGAAATTACGTATATAAAAATACGTATTTTTTGAAAGCCTGCTTTTCCCATTTGGTGCTTGGATAAATTGCACGTACATTCATTGCATGAATTTTGAGGTGGCAACAGACACAGCTTGGTTCTGTTTTACCCCAGAACCTGCTGGTTATTAGCTGGCAGTCCCAAAGAAATGCGAAAAGCCAGCTATTTGGTCAGGGCTTGATGAAAGCTTAACACCTGTGTCTTAATGTCTTCCAGACACTGAGTCTGGTGGGTATATAGTGTGCCAGGTTGGAGGGGGTTTGATGGATGAAGCATCCTGAAGTTCTTTCTACAAGTCCGGTGTTGCCTTTTGGGCTGGCAGGCAGCAGTTTTCTCCTCGGCCCCGGCTCATGGGAAGAGCGTGAGGAAGGGACTTGCTGCCTTCTCCCTGCCTCCATCCATTGCTTCCTTCTCCCTGCCTCCATCCATTGCTTCCCCCTCCTTTTGCTGCCCGTAGGAGGCATCTCTGCCAGCTTTTAGAGCGTTGCCAGGAGGTGGGATGCTGAGAAACACTCCTTGCCACGCAGGGATCAGGACTATGGGGGATCCCAGCTGCTGGATGCTTTGCCAAATGCTTTTATAGAACATGTCTTATAAAACCTCCTGAGAGGTAAATTTGCCGCGAGGCTCTATTTTTGGGGCCATCTCTGACGTAATCTGTCAAGAAATGGTCTGCTCTTTGACTTACTGCTGAAAGTCTGGTTGTGGATGGGTGACCAGTTGCTTACCTAGCATTACCAAAGCAACGAGTTGTTGCTTTCCATGACTCATGAAAATGCACTGTAGCCTCTCTTAAGAATGGCTGAGATCATTTTTTGGCTGGGTTTGGGCATCTGGTTTCCTTAGCAAATAGCAGTTGGGGGTGGAAGGAGGGGGATTTCCAAACTCGTTTCTTTGTGTGTGTGATCCGGAGTTTTGAGTTTGCATAATAAAATACTTCATTTGAAAAAAGACAAAAAAAAAAAAAAAAGGAGGGGGGGAAAGACCTGTAACTTCCACATCTGTTTAGTTTTTGTAGCTTGTCTTATTTTAGTCATGTTTTGCCATAAAAAGAGGAAAGGTACTAATAACATTACATGCTGTATTTTTCCTCTTAAATAAGCAAGTGTAGAAACATTATGGGTGGTATCTTTCTTTTAAAGCAAAACCTTCTGAGGAAGGAGAAGGAGGTGCAGAGAAAATTCTGCAAACAAGATCATAATCACCTCTTTTTTTTTTTTATTTTAATTGATAATATTTGCTCAAATAGAGAGCTGATTCTACAGTGGTGCAGCGAGGCAGGTATTTAGTGTTTAAACGTTTGGCCAATTTATTAATATTTGTCTTTATACATATTTTTATAAGAAATATTTCTTTGTAGACCCTTGATTGGCTTTCTGGTTCAGAAAGCACAGTCTAAAGGGAGCAGCACTCGCATCCCGTAGAACCAAGAGCAGCAAGTTCAGCGTTAACCGGAGGAGAATCAGAGCGGCGATGGCTGTGTGATAGCTTCAGGTGGCAGAAGGTCCTCAGCTGTTTTGCTGCCTCTGCAGCATCTTTCCCAGGTCTGGATGCCCTTTGCAGGCACCGGAGAGCAGGCAGAGAGAAGCGAGGGGAAATCTTCCATAGGCAAAAGGTATGAAGGGTTTGAACAGGGAGATAAGCGGAATGGTGGGTTTAATGTGCCTGTGCTTTGGAGGTGGTGGAACGAGCAAGGGTTGGACATGTTAAACACCATGTGCAGCAATGTTAGCTGAGTTCAGGAATTTAATAGGGGTGAACCGACCCCTTGTGCTGTGCATGTTCTCTGCCAGTGCTTGGCTGTGGTTAAATCCCCAGCTGGGGCAGGCAGGAGCCTGTCAGGGGGTGCTGCAGCAATGGGTTAGAACTGCAGAGAGGCAGCAGGTCTGTCCTGAGAACAGCAGGAACCCAGAAGTGTAATGGCCCAGCCGTTGGCCAGGGGTGAGTGGGGAACAATGTGACTGAACAGGTTTGTGCTCACTTCCTTGTAATCTCGAAGCTGAGATAATGCAGAAACCCAGAAGCGTTTGCCAAGCCAGAACAGCGAGGCTTCCTTTTTTCTGCCCCGGTGCGTGTTCTGCGAGGCAGGAACAGCCGATCTGCTGACATCTCTGACTGCACGGCTGGTGAAAAGCAAATCCTCGCTCGAGGAACGGCACTGTTGAGCTCAACACGGGGCAATGGACGTGGGCTACCCCTTGGGGTTGGCTCTGGGCTTGCTGCCTGTGTGAGCACCCTGCACCAGAAGCTGCTGCGGGCACCACGATTTCTCAGGTCCTTCCTGTTCTCCTCCTCCTCTGAATTTCTCTGCATCTTAGCTTTGGACAGACTGGGTAAAGAGAAGGGTAGTGTTTACCTCCTTTTTCCATGACTATATTCAATGCATAGTGTAGCATGCCCTCAGAGGCTTCTAGGTCTTAATTTTTTTCTACAGGAAAAAAGGGAAATAAATGTGACCTGGAGTCTTCTTTTGGTGCTGTTTGTAGGTATTTGAATGCGGGGCTAAAGTTTATTCCTCTTGAGTGATACTAAGTGCAGCCCAGGTGTCTGTAGTGCCGCGGTGAGATGAAGCACTACCCCAGGACTCAGCAGCAGCACGGGATGAGCTCTGCAAGAGCCAACAAAGGCTTTTTCAGAAGCTCGACTCCTTATTTACAGACTAATTATTACCACAAGGTATTTCTGCTGGGCAAGAGCCAGCGGTGGCTGTAAATCCATTAGTTTTGGTGAGCAGAGGATGCCAAGAGATGAGCTGGCGTAGCTGACTTCCAGGGCTTTACCCTGCTTGATGATGGATAAAAGAAGTAGAAGCAAATTTTGGCAGGCTGTTCTGTTGTATTAATTAATTATTTATTTTAAACTGCTGGGCCTTCATTATGCGGTGGGGGACAATATGCTCTTCTGACGAGGGAGGCCAGCATTAGGGTACCTCAAAGAGGCTACTTAGATTTTAGGCAAGTGTTCCTATGAAAGGTGTATTTTCCCATCTGTAACTTACAGAGAGCGGTGTTGGCAACCTCCCCACCCCTCAAATTAAGTCCTTCCTTGCCCAGGCTAAGGTTTCCAGTGTATCATGTTGGAGCAAAAGAATCTTGGATCACATTCTTGCTTCCAAAATGTGAATAATTAAGTTTAAAATCATGATTTTTTAAAATATATTTATATTTTGTTTGAGCATGTCGGACTTCAAGACTTACACTTCTTTCTTCAACTTGTGACATCTACAAGTACTTCTTTTATTTAAAAAAAAAAAAAAAAGGAAGCTTGGATTCTGATGTAATCATGTGACTCCAGGAATCGAGTATTTACAAAAAACACTGAATCCTACATGAATTGGCAATTCTCAGGGTCATCCTGTGGTCCAGCAGCTGAACTAGAAGCAAAATCTTCTGCTTCTAACTGCCTTCCCACCACTGTTTCCTCATCCTGTGATGTCTGTCTTGTTGCAAGAGACCCAGATCATATGACTTTTGGGGGTTTTTATGGTGTATGTTTTTTTGTTTGTAAGTTTAGATGGTAAAAAGGTTTTGGTTTTGTTGCACAGTGAACGTTGCAGATCTGTGATCCAGAGGCTCTCAGTTGCTGCTTGAATTATGTGTGAGGATGGTCTCTTGTAGAAACCTTGCAAAATTGGTGCATGCTTTGCTTGAAGGTGCTTTGGAGATGCTGGAGCAACGCAACTTCTGGACCTTTCTCTGTGTGACTGCAGCTCTTTTGCATCTTAAAACTAAGAGAAGCCCTTGCTGCTGGTGGTGGCATCAATCAGTGCCAATGCAGGTTGCTCTGTAAGCTGTCAGTACTTAAGAGGGCTTGTAAGAAATGTGGGGAGAGCTTTTTAGTGGGGCCTGTTGCGATAGAACAAGGGGTGATGACTTTAAACTAAAAGAGGAAGGATTTGGACAAGATTTAAGGAAGAAATTTTTTTTACGCTGAGGCCCAGGTTGCCCAGAGAGGTGGTAGATGCCCCATCCCTGGAAACATTCAAGGTCAGGTTGGATGGGGCTCTGAGCAACCTGATCTAGTTAAAGATGTCCCTGCTTGTGGCAGGGAGTTGGACTATGTGGCCTTTAAAGGTCCCTTCCAACCCCAACTATACTATTGTATTCTATTCTGTACAATCTAAGCTGCCTTGGATTCTCTTCTCCCCAAATAGTTTGCTTCCTTGCGTTTCCCTTCCTGCACCGGTTGGGGGTTTTTTTGAGTTATTTTCTCCTCTCACGGGAGGCTTGACCTGGCTGGTTGATGGAGGGGATGGTTCTCTTGCCAACCTGCTCTCTGCAGGAGTAGATAGTGCCTCTCCACCTTGGACGGGATCAGGCTTGAGTGCTCAGAGAAGCACAAGGACTCTGATAACAGAGAAACGAGGTTCCTGTGCTGCTTGTGGCTGCTGGAACAGGAATTAGGGGACTCACTCAGGTGCCTTGGAGCTTACAGAAGCAGAAAGCCGAGCAAATACAAGTCCTCCTTTGCTTAACTCTCCCGGGATGATCCCTGTTAACATGAGGGAATTAACAGCTGGAAAACGCAACATCTTCAGAGGGCAACGCTCTCCCAACATAAGCAGGGAAGCAAAGCCAGCGTCTTTCTTTACAACGTGGGAGATGTTTATCCTGTGACTAAGCATAAAAGTTAAGAGATGGAAAAGGTCCTATTAGATCATCTCGTCCACCTCCCTGCTGGCGGGCAGTTTTTCTCCCTGGTGTGTATTTATTAACAGGCTGTTGGGCAGACAGGAGTCATCTAAGTCAGGGTACTCTGGAAGAGTAGCAGCCAGCCTCTGCAGGTGAGGGACTCTGCACACGCGTGTGTGACTCCACTTGCACGTGCACCAGTCGCAGCAATAGGATTATGCAGTAAAAGGGCCAAAAAGCTCTAGACTTGACATTCTTTTCATGCTTGGAGCCTTCCCGTTGACTTGCTGGGCCTCAGTTTGTGCAGGCGTTCAGCTCATCTTTTTTTAATGCTCTCAGAATAAGCTAATTTTACTTTATATTTATGATGGAGTAGGTGGTTTGAAAGCTAATAATAATAGGGGGAGAAGAAATTAGAAGCCTTTTGGTAAGGAGAGGTCAGCCAGCTAGACATCTGCACAGCTGGCCTGGGCTCTGTTGGCCATGATCTATGACAGTGGTGTGCGAAGGCTCCCGGAGGAGATGTCAGAAAGGTGCAGGTGGAAATGCTATTGCTATGACAAACAGACCAGGGCTGGAGTTTCAGGCCTGAGCTTGGGGACCATCAACACTGCTTCATTTATTACTCCTCAGTAACCATAGCAAGGCCTTGCAGATGCGTTGTTTTTTTGGTTGTTTTTTTTTTTTTTCCTTTTTTTTTTTTTGTTCTTTAATTTCACACTCCCTGATTTCATTTGCAGCTCAGAGCACTCAGCATCTCCCAGACTGAAATCGCTGATTGCTGAGTATAAGGGGACGGGTTCTGTCCTTAACTAATTCAGAGAAGAGCTAGAGCACGTGCTGAGCACAGGTAGGGAACGGGAGCAGAAGTTTCCTATCTAGGTGTGTGCTGAACTGCCTTCTGATGTTGAGACCATTGGCTTTGCATTTAGGATCACTCCGCTGGCTTTAGAGGTGTCTCCTCGTCAACACCAGCATGAGATCAATATTTAGGATTAAAGACCAGGACCATTCTGTGGTGTAGGTGAGCAACCAAGCCTGCTCTGCCACCAGTGAGATGTTTTTGCTGGTGGTGGCACTGTGTTGAGCCCCTGGGGCTGTGCAGGGGGCTGATGGTCTGTTTCCTGACACTGTGGTGTGTTTTGTGCTGTTTTCTGGAGGTGTTCTGGGACTCATCTTGGCTAAGGGCTTGCTCTGTTGAATTGGGAGAAGCTGTCCCCTAGATCCGTGGAGGGTAGGAGCTGGGTGTTTCATGGTACAGACCCTGTCCTTGGCACTGATGCTCTTTCTCTTGGCATGATGTGTGCAAGTGACAGTATTGCAGATGACGTTTTCCAGGAAAACTTCCAACACTTGTAAACGAGCTCTGAGATGGGCTTCGCCTCCCTCCCCTCAACCAGACATCTTCTAGGGAGGAGGGGGCTGGAGCAGGGCACAGTGCATGCAGGGAGCAAATCTGCCTTATTATTACTTAATTTAGAGAAAACTTGGTCTAAAGATGTAAAAAGCAATTGCAAATGCTGTCTGGACACCAGCTCTCCTCATCAATTAGCAGCATTAAATGCTCAGCGGGGAGTATTAATTAGAAAACAACTGAAATCTTTCCATTGTGACAGCCTCCTGGTTTCCATTGAAGTGCAGCTGAAGAACTGGAAAGGCTTCTGTATTTTGTTTTGATATGCAGGCATATGTTCTTTCCATACTGGAAATTAATTCTGTCTGTCTGTAACGGGGCCGTGGGAATCAATATTGAGTTGAACTGTATTTCTCCAGAGCTTTCTTCTAAAAGTAGTTGACTGTTTCCCCACTGTGCCTTAATAAGTGACTTGGTTTTTGGAGCAGTTGAGCAACTGGTCTTCCAGTTTGGAGGTGGTGTGTGGCTGCCTTGGCACATTAGGGTTGGCCCACAGTCTCTCGAGGGTGATGGGCTTCTCTGTTCCCAAAGTCTTCATCTTCAGGTCGGGCTTCCTTCCTTCCACAGCCTTCTGCTGCCTGTGACTTTACATTGCACCGCACCAGGCTGGATGCTGCAGAAGAGGAAATTACTCATGGCTCTGCCTCCCTTGCAGAGTGCTCTTGGTGAGCTGTCACGATCTCAGCCTTACGCTCAGCAATGCCCTAAGCTGGATTTTGAGGCAAGCTCTGCCTTTTCCTCAGTCTCTTCATCTTTTTTTTTTACCCCTGCACTGGGCTTGGAGAATGAAGGGGAGCCAGTGCAGCTGCCACGACCTACTGCCTTGCCCTGGGGGAGTGGGTCATCATTACATGGTGGCTGTGGGTGGCACAGTTGGGGCAACTCGAGGTTGCTTCTCCTCTGGAAGATGCTGCCTCTTGTGCCACAGCAAGTGGCGGTCTACGTGCGGGCTCTGCAGAGTCACAACCACGTGAAAACTGATGGCGAAGGGCTGGCAGGAGAGGCAGGGTACAACCTTTGAGCCTCGGGCAATACATGTGCTCTGTAAGGTTGTGTGGCTGTGTGCTGCCCAGTCGGATTCCTGCATTCTTGATGGCTCACTTTCTGTTGAGTTTAGTCACACATGAAGCCAAATGTACTTGAGTTCACGTGATACTACAAATCAAGACGACAAGGAGAACAAAACCTCTGAGAAAGCTGACCCATGAGTTTCTGCTTCATCACCACCCCACTGGTGGCACACACGAGCTAGCAGCTTGTGGAGACAGCTGTGTCCTGGGGCTATGCAGAAACCTGGTTCTTCTGCCCCAAAGCACAGCATGTCTTGTAATCTTTGCTTGCTACCAAGGGCTCGCTGAGCTTGGCTTCCTCCTCCTGGTTTAGTCTTGATCCAGAACTGCATGGCAGAAGTTGTGTGAGCAGGGAAAGGACATTGCAAATTCTGCAGTGACTCTAATAGGATGAGGAGTAAGCATTTAAATTGAAGGGGGGTAGATTATGAATAGATATCAAGAAGATAATTTTCACTGTGAGGGTGGTGAGACACTGGAATACCTCATCCCTGGAGGTGTGCAAGGCTGGGCTTGATGGGACTTTGAGCAACCTGCTCTGGTGGAAGGTGTCGCTGCCCATGGCAGGGGGCTTGGAACGAGATGATCCTCAAGGTTCCTTCCAACCTAAACCATTCTGTGATTCATTGGGGCTGATTCTCAGATCATGGTCTCTCCGTGTGCCGTGGAGCTCATGTTCCTTGCACACAAGGAAGGAGCAAAATAACCCGGTAGCTGTTGAGAGAGCAGAAAATGGTCAATTAGTCCTCATCCTGTGGCTTCTCAGTCGATTGGAAAGTCCTGTTGTGATCAATCAAATCTAGATGGGCTGCAGGGGTGAGGCTACGGCTCATTACAGAGGAAGCTGTGAGGTGGGATGGCTGTGAGAGGGACTATTGATCGCAGCAGGTTGAGGGTAAATGGTGATATAGAAAGGCTGGTAGGACAACTTGTAGGAGATAGAGGTGTTGTCCTGTATGCTGTCAGCAGGATGTTGCAAGTGAAAGTGGGTCAGCAAGAGGGTTGGATGGGCATGAGAGATGATGGCACAGTGGCTTAAAAGCCCTGATTCAGCCACAAGGTCTTGCTGCTCAACTAGAGAATGGGATGGGCCTCCCTCTTTCCTGGTCCAAACCTTGGTCGCTTAGTGTCACTCCCCGTTAGAGCGTATTGGATCAGTCATAAAGTTTATGCTGCTTTTGATATTCTCAGAGGTCAAAGCTACAGAGACAGGTTCCTTCCTGCCATTATCCTGGGGGATGACGGGGTGTCCCCGTCGCTGGTGCAGATGCTGGCTCTCAGGCCGGGTTCTTCATTGCACAACATCAGCTTTGCAGCTCTTTGGTGTAAAGATGCGTTGATGAAGACTCTTCATTTCTGATGCCAGATAACAGATTGGTGCTGTGCAGGTGCTTTTCTCCCAATCACTTTTGTCAGGAAAGATTTTGCTCTGCAACAAATGCATTTCTGAGGGCACACATCTATTCCTCTTTGGTTTCTGCTCCTTCTTCCTCCTTTTTCTTTCCATGGACATAGAAAGAGGCATGATGCCTCACTTTCCCAGATAAGCTTCTTTTTGGTTTTGTTTGTTTTTTGTTTTGGTGGTTTTTT
>VZRU01006808.1:0-24698 GCA_013398155.1 Pedionomus torquatus | reverse complement strand
CCCCCCAGGGCCGGGGGTCAGGGCAGGCTGCGGTGGGGGCCGCTTCGGCTGCCCCCGGCCACGCAGGAAGGGCAGGGCCCCACGGAAGGGTAGCCTTCCCCTCCCCCAGCTCTCTGGATTCGCACGTTTAGGCTGTGTAGGTGTTATTTACTTAAAAGGATCTGTCTTGCTTTTTCCCTACCCGAAAAAGCAGGGGGATGCGAGCTGTGTGGAGGGGCAAGGAGAAGCCTGTTTCTTCTTGCTCCCACCCCCAGCTGCGCAGGGACTCTGTTCTGGGCCTTTCTGGGTGGAGGGGAAGGTGGTTTTCACAGATTTCCCCACTGGTCGCTCTCCTCTTCTGAAAGCAGTGGTGGTCAGTCTCACCTCTCCTGTAATTTAGTAAATTGTGCCTTGAGGCAACAGGCTGTGTGGCTGCTGGTAAAATATGCCATGTAAATGAAAGGGGAGATAAGATTATGAAACCTGATGAGTAGTGTTTTGTCAGATTACTTTATTCTTTCTTACTAAGGGCTTTGGGTACAAGCAATAAAGTTTGGATTAGAAGCGTTCAGTCATTGGTATATTTTCTGCTGACAGCAGTGGTTGATGTGTGCAGAGACTCATGAGGATGTGTGCCTCAGTTCTGCAAGCTAAATTTATGGATCCTGAGCCCGTGTTGTTTGGTGTTTTGGCCCTTTGTACCTGTGCCAAGTGCGGTGAGAGAGGTCTGCAATGGCGTGGGGTTTGTGCTCTTCAAACCTGCCAATGGGTTGGGGTCTTGGAGAGCCACTCTCACTGACCACCGATGCCAGGCTGCAAAACTGGGTGCTGCGCTTGTCTCTGTGGTGCTGCTGTGGCTGTGCTGTGTGCTCACCCAGCTCCTGGAAGCTCTGTCCTCTGTGTGCTCCATAAACTGCTCATGAAGAACAGCTTATTCTGTGTCTGAGGGTCAGCACCCTTCAGAGGTGACCAGGAGCAGCAGCATCTTTTCAGAGAGGAGCACCCGTAGACAGCAGCATTTCTGCTTGGGGTCAGGTAGCGATTTAGTTTGTTGTTTGAACACTTTCTTTTAAAAAACCTAATAGTTGCTCAAAATATGCAGTCTCAAACTGAGTTGGTGTTTACGCTGTATGGCCAGTCAACTTGGGTGTTGGGTGGGATTCTGTCAGCCTGGATTCCAGATGTGACATAGGTAGGTGCAGAGAAATTGCGTGTATTGTGCATTGTTCATGTCAGCATGATGTGGAAAATGGCAAAGCTTGTGCTAGGAGAAGGGAGACTTGAGTTTGGGAAGACTTTAGGCAGAATTTGTGGAAAGTGTAAAGTTTGATCAGCTCCTTAATTAGTCCTAAAACTAGGACTAGGGTAATGTTCCAGTTCTGACAAAAAATGTCGTGCCTGGGTAAAACATACCAACAATGGTGTGCCCTTGTGGAGACATGCTCTGTGTCTGTAACTGGAAGGAGAAAACTGGAGTAAGATGAAGCTCCCACCAGCAGAACGTCTGGTCCATGTACAGGACTGCTCTTCGCCCTCAGGAGATCTCCCCATGTTGGGAGAGTCCAGAAAGTCCAGCTCTTCAGATACCTCCTTGCAGAGAAGGGTTTAGACCTTTGCTTGAGTATGCAGTATGTAGATCTTTGGTGGTAGGCAGTGATCCTTCCCTTTCAGCTTGGAAATGTAGAGAGAGTTTCTTCTCCCCCCGCCTTTATTACCTGGTCATCTAATTTCTATTATTTATGCATAGTTAGTGAAACCTCGCTGTTTTCTAGTTCCTGGTTTGGGTGGTAGCAGACAGTTCAGTGTTCAAGTCCCACAGCCTCAGAGCAGTGAGTGGGCAGAGTCAACTGCTGCCCGTGGGGAGTTGAAACAGGGTTGAGGGACATCAGCCCTTAAGCAAGGAAGATAACACCATCTTGGTCTTGGCTGTAGTAAAGGAGAGGAGGCTATTGTAGCTGAATAATCGGGTAATGTGCTGTGGTGGGGATAAACCACAGAGTGTGGAAAAATGTGGTGAGAGTGTTGGATGTTGCAGGAGAAAGCAGAGACTTCCAAGTGGGAGATTCAGAACAGGTTCTCTGGGTTTGGCAGGGCACCTGGGTTCACGGATTGAGGAGAAATGATTCTGTTAGGAATATGGTTGTTTGGAAGAGAGACAGTAAAATTGACAGTAGGTTCTAGCAAATGCGGAAGAAATTGGATCATGGAATGTTTCATGAAATTAAGTGGAGCTTACTTTTCTGCAAGGGCACTTAATGGTACTCATTTACTTGGAAAAAAAGTTGATGAAATGTGAGAATGAAGATGGCAGAGCTGTGAGTGGGGTTTACTGGGAAGTCTTGGTGAAATACGGTTTCCTGAAGGTGAGACACTGAAAGACTTCAGTATTTGAGATTTGGGGCAATTTCAAGTTGTGCAGGGTTAGGTACGTAGATGTGAAATGGGTTTGTGGTAGGAATCTTGGGAAGGCAGGGTGTCAAAAGGTGGTTATAGATTTGTGGAATTGTAGAGAAAGAAGCTGTGTTTCTAATACGATAAAAGGGGCAGGGATGTAACTTTTTCCTATTTTATGAAATGGTGGGTGTCCTTAGACCTTCCACTCCGATTCTTTTCCTGCATTTTCTCCTTGCAGAACTAATTTTCTCTTTTTGTCTTTTCTCGCATCCCCTGAGGAATAGGGGAAAGGAAGGCAGGAGAAGCAAATGGGTGACATTGTGGTGGTGTGATTAATTTCATGTCACATTTCTGAAGAGGCAGGGTTTTATTTCTGGGTTACCAGACCCGTCACCTCTACTGTTCCACCATTATTGAATTGCTTACAATTAAGGTATCTGTTTTATAAATTATCTAGGTGAGATTGATGGCGTCTTAGCTTTTACTGTCCCATAGGGTTTTCAGAGAATAAACCCCACAGATTTTAAGATTAGGAAGGACTGCCATGATTCAGTGTGGATACAATCTGGTTTTGATTGCAAGAAAACTCTTGGATAATTTTTCTGAAGTTGGATATCTCCTTCCAAGGGCTTCCAAGAGCTGACTTCCCCTGGAATTTACAGAATCTAATTGCAGAAAAGGAGTTCTCCTTTGGACCTAGAAAAGCTGAAGAGGAGACTGTAGCTTTCTGAACTGGCATTAGGGCTGTTCCTGAAAGCAGAGTGTTTTTACAACCTGGTTTTTGGACCCTGTTTGCCAGCAAGGTGCCAAACCTGTCTGTCGGTATGAGAGATTGATAAGAAATGGGATTGATGATGTGGCCATAGAATCAGCAGTTCACAGATGTCTTCTGCTGCTCAGGCATCAGCAGTAGAGGAGCAGCAACATGAGCCTGACACAAGCCTTACCTGCTCCTTTGTTCAGCCTGTTCTGGTCTAGACAATTTTATTCAAACAAATGATTTTATTACGTGTTTCATGCTGCTGCTTTGGGAAGCTGGAGAGCACAGAAGGGGAGATGTTGGAGTTCTTTATGGATTCAAGACAATAATGCCACAGACTCACATTTGGAAGGTTAAAATTTCAATAATTTTCATTTTCCACAGAGTTTGTATCTGAGAGTTAGGCTATGTCCTTCTTATGACCGATTTCTAAATTTTAAGGAACATTACAGTTTGCAGAAAGGCACTTTCTAAAGCAGGCCATCCAGCTGCTTAATCGCATGGCTGGATTATATTACAGCAATTTACTTGAAGTGAATGGTGAATAAAATGTGTACTAGATGGAAGAAGAAAATAATTTTGGGCCAAGGTGGAATTTGGCTGCAGGTTGCCAATTAAATAGTGGTGTCTTTGACCGTTAACAGCGGTCCTAGAAAAATGAAGTTCTCCTGTCCCTTTCTGCGCAGAATCAAGCCTCAGCCCTTGCACCTTCTGGAAAGCCAAAGGGTAAAGTGGTTTTTTTTAATTAAGCGAAGCGTAGGCAGAGTCCAGCACATTCTGCGGTGTTAACACAATTCCGTGCCAGAACTTGCTTTTGCTGGGTGGGAGAGGTCTTGCCCTGTTGTGAAGAAGTGCCTCCAAAGTCCTCTTGCGTGTCCAGGGAGGGGAAATGGTACCTCTCCCATTTTGTTGCCAAAGCCCTTGGAGGAGGCAGTTTCTCAGCACATCCTAGCACATGTGTGCCTGAGTTGTCAGTAAATCTTTATTTTTAGTGTTCTGAAAATGGATGAGCGTGGATGCGCACAACAAATTAATTTCCAGTACAGAAAAGCAAGAGCTCCTGCAATGTTCCTTCTCTTAAAAATTCTGTCACAGATTTCTCTGTTAAATTCCAGCTTTGCCTTCTGCAGATTAAGCAACACTTTAATTGTACTCTAGAAGGAAAAGGAGGACTTTTTGTTTGCTCGCCGAGGAAGTTGTGCAGCATCCAGATTTGCTTCAAGTGAGTTTACAAATTAGAAGTTACAGGTTTTGGTATTTTAGAATGTCTGGCATTCAGGCCTACGTCCAACATACTCCTTTTACCAGGCATGTAAATATATACTTGTCCTAAGATGTAAGTTAGTGCTGCACAGTGGCTTTAATGGGTGATTGCAAAGCGTGAAGAAAGATGCTGCTGGAGACGGACAAACGTGTCTTTGTGTGGCTGACAGTGGTGTGGGTTTGTTTGCCGTGGTGAGGGTGGGTTCAGCATTTGTATCCCTGCTGAGAGATGAATGCTGTGGTCACCAGGCTTCAGTTAATCTCCAAAACACTGGTGTGAAATATTAAAGTCTTAGTCAATACATTTGCATCACCTATGGCGTTTGGGAGAGAGCTGCCTATCTGGTTGTAGCCTTATAAACCCAGCATTTGCTGTGTTTTGTTAGGGTACCTACTGCATAATAGATGCCGATTTCTGGAGTTTAATGGCTGGGTTTTTTTCCTGTTTGGTCTTTGGAACAGTTTGTCTCGTGTTAATAATGACAAATTTTTACAGAATTACGTTAGAACTTCTACTTTCTAGCAGGAGGACCTGGTGTTTCTTGCTGAGCCTTCTGGATGCCAGCTGATCCGTGAAGATGGTTTGCAGTGCATTGCCTGCTCGATGGGAACAGCTGATCACAGGGATTTCCTGAAGATATAGTTATGTGCCACGTACACTGGTTTGTCCTTTGGCTCTGGTAACTGGTCCTGCCTTTAGGAATTGCCTGATCAGATCAATTAAAAACATACAAGTTTTACAGGTGGCAGGTACGGTTCAGGTGTCTGAGTTCTAGCTAAATAATTTTCTGTATATGAGCCGTAGGAGTCAAATCAGCTGAATGATTGGCCTGTCAGTGCTCTATGTGTGCTAATTAATGAGGAAAGCAACTGTGTCACTTAGCAGTAATTAGGAAGGTAGAACTTTCCAGAGGATGCTGCCAGTTGACCTGATGTCAGCTGTGAAGAGCCAGCAGTGATGCTGGAACATTCCCCTTCGTGACCCTTCAGGAAGAGGGATTGTTGCTGGGATCTCAGAAACATTAGTTTTGGTAATTGATCTCTTGGAAAATACTGTCCAAAGCTCCATCAGTAGGAGCTTTGGTATTAGTAAGACTCTTAGAAGGAAAAGAATGACTTCACATTGAAGTCCTTGCAAGTGCTCTTGCTTTGGCATGGTCAGATCTAAAGAAATGTGGCTCCAAAAAGGAAACCCCACCACCTTTCCTGGACTCCCTGCTCAGCCTAAACTGTTGGGGCAGGGAGGAGATGCCAGCAAAAGAGTATTGCCATTCATTTCTGGTTGGTATACATGTGCTGACAGGTTAGTTTGGCAATTGCTGGTTTTGTTTGTGGCCTTTCTTATTTGACTGTGTCAGGAGTCTTCAGCTCTGGCATTAAGAGTATCCGTGGTGATTTGTGGGAGGCTGGGGACGGTGGCAGAAGCTGCGGGTGTGGGAAAGAAGCAGAGCCTGCACTTGGCTGCCAGGGCTTGGGCATCTGCCCACTGTGGCTACATGGCCTCACCTGAGATCAGTCTTGGTGATTTTGTGTTAGGAAAAGCTTTCCCTTTGCTGTGTGTGCTGTGGACTAGCTTAGCTCTGAAAATATGAGGGAGAGCTCGTGTGGGAAGGGAAGAGTTTTCGAAGTTGACTGTTCTGTAGAAGGTCCATTAGGAGGCAGAGTGAGGAGCGATCCTGTCATTGGTGACTTCCTAGAGAGAATCCCGGCTGTTCTGCCCCAGGTACATGTGCTGGTGCTAGCACTGAAGTGTTTCAAAGGACAGTTGTCCAACTTGGCTGAGATACTGGAAACTCCTAGAGGGTCTGTGTAAGCTCCACTAAAATTCACAGTTCTAAACAAAAACGAAGGCTTAACTGTGACAGAACTTCTGCTTAGAGAACATGTAGGCAGCTGTGATCCTGCCAGGGCAACCTGGAGGGTGTCAGACATGGGAGACGCTGCTTTCTAGGTTTGGGAGGTGGGAGAGTTAAGTTTTCCCTGAGACAGTGGAGGTTATCATAAAAAATACGGAGTTACAGTAAAACAGTTTTGTGGTCAGTGCTGTGACATCTGACTTCTTCACTGGCAGGAATTGTGAGGAATTCAGGGGAGGAATCAGTGAAGCTGTTTGAAGGAAGGAAGATGATGAAGGAAGAACCAGTCTCAGTTTTAGGATGTTGCTATTACAGAATTACTCCAAGATGTTTCTTCCGACTTAACTAATCCCATCAACTGTTTTCTGTAGTGACCGGTCGTGTCTTATTTTAAATTAAATCACAACTGTTCCTGTTCCTTTTTTATTTGAGGTCGTTATATATTACGATTTGTTATTTTTCCACAGCCGGATACAACCAGCTATTTAAAAGAAATCTGGAAAATAATTTTGGTGGAAAAATGTAGTTAGAGCAGACTGTTCTGTTCCAAAAAAATACCAAGAGAAAAGTTTGATTTCAAACCTAAGCTCTTCTTAAAACTCAGTTGTACTTTAAAATCCGCTTTTCTATTGATGTTGTTCCTTTAGTAGGTAAATGGCCTTCAGGAATAGGATGTAAAATGTCAGTTTTGTTAATCAAGGCTTGTTTCTATTTCAGCTATAAAATCATAGAAAAATATAGGTTGCAAGGGACTTCTGGAGGTCATCTGTTTCGTACGTGTATCGCTGCAGTTCCAGCATCATGAAAATACGCGAATCAGATTGCTTTTGTGAGTTAGAACATATTTTTTATATATAAAGTTCATTACTGTTATTTCTTCTTTTAAAGATTAAACAGGGTTTTGATTAATGTTGGCTGCCAGTGGGGTTTACTGTGGTATCTAAGCATGTCCCGATCTTTTCATTTCAGTGGTGTCTGTCCAGTACTAGATACTCTCCAAACTCTAAGGAAACGAGTGCTCGTTCCCTAAAAGGGTTACAGGCAACAGATAAACGGGCTGCGTGAAGGAAATAATAACCAGTTGTATCTGATAATTGTAATGCTTCCTCTCTAATAAAGCACACTACGCTCCTGGTTTCAGAGATTGGGTTTGAGCCATTTACTATGAAAGGTGGTGCCTCACTTGCAGTTGTGGATAAAAGAGAGGAATAACCTTTTGATTCCAGGCTACTTACTGTAATTCTGCTCTTCTCGGCTGTCAGAGAGCTTTTCTTTTTTTTTTTTTTTTTTTTTTTTAANCTTTTTTTTTTTTTTTTTTTTTTTTCAAAATGAGCTGGCTACTGTCTGTCTGAGCCTGTTTACAGTCTTAGTGTGTCACAACCGCAGCTGGTAATGAGCTTATGTGGGGAAAGTAGAAGTGAGAGGAAAGTCTCTAGACCTGTTTGACCAATCTGTGCATCTTGCTTTCTCCTTGAGAAGAAGATGAGGTTGTCTGGGATGGTTTATCTAGAGTTGATAAAGTGTCGGAAATGTTTTCTTGGCTCTTTGAGCCCGGCTTGGTGCAATTTGGGGCCTGTCTTACTCATTTATGACTGCTCTCTGCTCACTGAGTCTGAGTTCAGGTAGTCCATGGGAAATGATGATGTGTGTGGTGTTGGATGTGGTTCAGGGGGTTCACTCTGCTCTGTCTCGGTGAACTTGGAACTCTGTGGCAAGATCCTGCTCATGCTGAAGGCAAGCTGTGCTCTTAGCAGGGATCCACAGGGGGACCGATTTCAAGCAGTGCTCATGTTCTTGGGTGCATTATTTATACTCAGACCTTATCCACAAAGGTCATGGCACTTGCAGGTTCCTTGGGACACTGGGCTTCTGGGAAGCTCTTGGCTTCCAGCTCCCTGGAAGCCAGTCTGTGTGCTGCTTCCTGCTGGTACAACTTCTGAGGTTTAAGGTTCAGAGTAACTCTCCAAGTTCTGAGAGAAGCTCCATGCCAAGAACATTTTCATTTAAAAGTGTGGGGGGGGAAGAATTCCAATATCTCAATGATTTTTGACTAAAAAGAAAAAAAAAAAAAACAAAGGTCAATTTTACTAAAGGCTGAACAGGTGTATTTCTCAAACTAATTTGCATAGGCTTCTTAGCTATGTTTTATTGCTATTTGCTTTAAGTGGATACACCTGGAAGGGCAGAGGCTGTAGGAAATTCCTACAGTAATTGGGTATAGGTGCTGGAAGTACTGATACTTTGCAAGAAATCAAATCCCTGATCAGAGGGGGTTGCCATCGAGATCCTTATTGCATTGTAAGGATGATAAAATCCTTTTTTAAAAAAGGAGGGGGTAGTAACAGTGGTTTAAATGAAAATGTTTTAAAAATCAAGTTAACAGTAAACATTGAGAGGCTTTTTACCATTTTATTCAATTTTAGGCACAAAAGGTCTAGCTTACCAAACTGCTGGGGCAATATGCTCCTTTTAGCATAATTCAAACTTTCAAGAACTGATCTCTTTTAATTAATAGACCTTACAATTAGAAAAGTTCCTATATGTTGGCAGCACAGTTGTTTGTGTTTTTTGACTGGGGCTCTCGGGCACTCCTGTGGAGTAATTATCAGTAGAACATGCAGTGCCATATTTGGCTGTGTTCTTGTGATATTTTTTTTTTTTTGTACACAGGATGAACAGGGTCCTGCGGAGTGCTCTTGGGAAGGATGCTGTGTAAGAGATTAGCTAATTGGCACTTTGCTAATATTTAAATGGCTTTTTTTTAAGGGCAGGCCCGGATGGGAAAACCAGGCACTGAACATTGTGCCTGGTGCTCGTTTGGTGTAGCTGCCATGTGAGCCCTGGTCAGTAACATCTACCCAAGGGGTGTCACTGCGAGTGCTAAAACAGAAGAGCTGTTTTCTGTCCTTGCGCTGCCGAGCCTTAGCGTGGCACAGTGTGTGTCAGACGGTGACTGGCAGCTTTGTCTTCCTCTCCCTGTGACTGCGGGTATACTGCCTAAAAGCTCATGGTGGCCTTTCCTACTTAAGCACTTCTCCACCAGAGAAATTTAAATTTTCAGGGATGTACCAGGGTTTTTGGAGTTGCCTCCACTGAACATAGCAACCTGATCTAGTTAGATCTACTTTGACTAGATTATTTTTACGTTCTCTCCTAATTAATCTATGATTCTGTCACTAGTGCTGGGATTAATAAATGACGTGTTCTGTTTGGATTCTGCAGAAATGGAACTTATCCTTTATAACAGGCTCAGGACATTCATCTCATCTAGGTCTAATCGCTGCTGGTAGTGTAAATTCTCTGCCTTTTTCAGAAATGGCAGCTATACTGCCATGTGCATGACCACATCTATCCCCATCATTTATCCCTGTTTGTATCTGTCCCTTCTTTTAGAGTTTGGATCCACTGCAAAATTATCCTTCTCTAGGGCCAGTTGAAAAGCAAAGTATATACAAATTCCTTAGGGGTTTTGAATAGAGACAACAGCAGAAGCTTTCAGACAGGGCAAGTTTGTATATGTGCAAAACTTTGCTTTAAACCCAAATCGTCTGTGCAGACTGGCTCCTCTTCCTGCATAAAGAACAGCAGACAATAATACCTACCTTCATAGACAGGTGTTGTGTGCCATTCTTAAAAGCTACAGTCGATGATTTCGCGAAAAAGCCCTTCTCTGAGCAGTCTGTTACAACATACAACTTGTGCTGGGCTAGAGCTACCTGCCGAAAAATATATACTGTGACATTTGATCTATCTTTAGATAATGTGATTGATTTGTCCTTTTTTATTATTTTTCCCATGCTGAAACTTACCTTGCTAAGCGAGGTGAGGTGGAGCCATTGTGTGTTCTTTCTCCGTACAGAGTTGTGCTTAAAAATTAAAATTGCTAAGTCATCTTAGACTTACGTAGTTTCAGTTAATTCCTCCATTGGACAGAGGCAATTAGCCAGGGTGTCTCCTGCCAGAAGCACATGGAATGAGGAGAAACAAACCCACAGTGATTAAACTTTGAAATGTAATAAATTTCACTGTACTAGAAGTGTTCTAGTAAACTTGCATGCTCTGTTAATGCCCGAGTACGTTTTTGGAATATACATCTAATTTCAAAGCGTCTGAGTCATGCCACATAAGTGGTTTGAGGTCTTAGATGACTGCTGCCTAATCGGCTGAAAGTGTATTTTGTTAGAGGACTAACATTTTGTCTAGGAATAGACTATTTTTTATTTTATTTTCAGTAAGATTTCATATTTCTCTATTAGCTGAACACCTGACCAAAGTGCCTCGTCCTTCCTTTATTGGGCTGAGGCCTTGGTCACACCTCTGTTGTGGACTTTGGAATGATACTGTGTCCCTCTTTAACCTTGGGGCTGGATTACTGCAACCCCATCTACCTGGAGCTGCCTTTTACATTGCTTGTGTGTCAGTAGGTCAAAAAATAATCCCTGCTGCCAAGGTCCATACCACCTGAGGAGGCTCATTCCATGCTGGCAAGAGGCCTCTTGTTGTGGTTCTGCAGAACCAGCTCCTGGTCCACTTGTGGAGGGCATCAGACCTGTGTCCTCCAGGTCCTCCACCATCGTCGTAGCCAGTGGTTCTTGTGGTCTTCACAGCAGAATGAAGCACCGCAGGCCACCAATGAGGGACAGGGTGCTGTTGATAGAGCAGGGGGTTGCTTCTAGAATTTTCTTCTGGTGTGACATCCTGATAGCCTATGCTAACTGCTCTGAGCAGATTCCTAGGTCTTTCTGATTAATGGGGCTATTATTTCGTCTGGCAGACCAGCAATGGCCCGTTTTCTGTGAATGGATACTATTGGTATAGCAAATAAATATATTATATTTGTTTAGATTACAGCATTGCCGACTGAGTGCCTTTCTGTCAACAGGGCTGTGTAGTCTTTGCCATATGCTACACACCAAACAATGTTCTTTCATGCTCCAGTACAGCTTCCTTGTAAGTTATATTGAAAGGTGACAAAGAGATTCTTGTGTTTAACATTTAGAAGCGTGTTGGCTTTCACTTGTGATGAAAGGTTTGAGGTGCAAAGGCACCGTTCTTGTTTTGAGCAGGACAATACTTTGGTATGAAATAGTAGTAAATTGTTGTCATCTTAAATATTTAGAAATTAGAGTCTGACTTACAGTAATGCTCTTTTAAGTTATTTTGACTAGTCTCAGTAGTAGTAAAACATAAGATTTGCTAAAATCACATTGTAGGAGGAAAAAGCACAGTCCTTTGGACAAGCAGAATGCAAAGAGACATCTTTAGACTGATGCAGCAGAATTTTTCTTTCATGTTCGGATACAGCATCATAATCCAAGACCGATGCCGCTGCCTTTTGGACAGTGGGAATTAATGTCTGGACTAGAAAGTTGTGTCCAAAACTGGTGCCTCTGTCCCAGCAGAGCTCTCCTGGATGCCTGGGTTTCTTGTGAAGTCTTCTGAGCATCCTCAAGCCATTCAATCCCCGAATGGTTCATAATGACTGGCCTCTATGAGGTCTTCCCACTGTCCCTACTTGTCTCACCGCTAGTTGGGGATGGACTTTTCCTCAGTCTAATTAGTGTGGATGGAGCTTATCACTATAAATGTCCCGGAGAACATTTTTCTAAGAGAAAAAGAATGCTATCGGCTGTGCCAGTACTTGGTTGCATTGTACAGTGTGGTGCTGCTTTTTGCCCGGGGTAAGTCAGAGAAAATACCAAGCTTTTAAATCTAAGAGACCCAGTGGCTCCCTGCTCTGTAAGTCTTGCTTGTTTTCAAGTGGACACTTGATTTTTATGTAGCCGGTATCTGTTGTGAGATAATGGGATGAGATGTCTGTGCAGGAGGGTATGAGTAGCAAAGGCCTTCTTCAGAAAAATGTGGGTACTGGGGGAAAATGTTGTACTATGAAAAATCCCAGAGTGATGTTCAGACTTCAGCAATTCTACCTTCTTTGGATAATGTTTAGTCCTGATGCTGCTTTCAGGTGACTATATTTAAATTTTCACTTTGTGGGGAAAACAGGGTGGGTAAATGCGTTGAAATGCTGTTAGAGCTGTTGCAGTAATGTATTGCTCTGAGCCAGTGTCTAGATTTCTCTGCTCTCCAGAACCCTACTCCCAAGCTGATCAGCCTTGCTTTGTACATAATGCTTCCATTAGGACCTGCATTTTCCAGGGGATGGAAAAGACAGAGTGTAGTGGGTGGATCAGTTTGGGTTTGGTTGTTGTTTCTTTTCCTTTCCACTGGATGGATTGACACAGCCATACAAACCTTTGGGTGTGCACATATGAAAGGGTTCAATTTATTCTTAAGATAAAACAAATGTAAACATTCTGCCCAATGCTAAACTTCAAAATCTTCGCAATTTTGTTTCACATATTAAATCAAATGGCTTGATTATCTGAAGGTAAAATAATTTGAGGATTAGGTTGAAGCTGAGTTGAAACTATTGGCTGAGTTTTAATAAAAATTAAGCATTGAAACAACCAGAAATCAAAAATCAGTAGTTTTGAAGCGGTTTGTAGTATATCTGAGAAGGATAAAATCAGTCTGGTGACATCCTTTCAAGAATTGCAAGTAAATCCTGAAGTTCTGATTTAAATTGATATTTCCAGAAGTTGAAACTTTAGAAAGTACTCATAAATTGAGTAATTGCAAAGGTGACCTTGTCGATCTGTCAGCTCTGTTTACAGCATTGTTTATTAGTGCATTGCAAGAGGTGAGGGTTGTGCAACCTCGAGTGAGGGAAGTGTTTTGTGTTGCATGGGATGGCACAAGATTTCTTCCTGGCAGGGGGAGAGGTTGCAGCCCCGGGCTGTTGCTTTCACTCCAGAGCTGAAAGGAAAGGAGCCTGCAGATACTGAGCATGTTGTATTTCTTTACTTTTGGAAAGTTCTCTTTGCAATCATGAGTTGGAAACTACGTACTGTAAGTTGCAAGGGAGAGAGAGGGGGTGGTGTTTTTGCTAGCGGGGCCGAGTAGTCCCATCCTGTGTGAGGGAGAGCAGACAGCTTGTTTTCAAGCTCTGATAAATGATCCCAGGCCTGTGGCTGGGCTCCAGCCTCTCTTTCTCAGCAGCTTTTAATGATTAACTTAAATATTTTTATAGTATCTTGAGATTTTAACCTCTGGTTTATTTTTTGTCTGCAGTTGGAAGAATCTGAGGCCTTTATCTTCTGTCCAGCTCTGCAGTTTGGGTAGCCTCTGCTTTCAGACATCTCATCATTTCTGCCTGCCAACCTGTCTGATATGTCGGGACCCGTGCCGAGCAGGGCCAGAGTTTACACGGATGTGAACACACACAGACCCCGGGAGTACTGGGACTATGAGTCGCATGTTGTTGAGTGGGGGTAAGTCTCTGGGCTGCTGATCCCTGGACCGGGATCAGTCCCTGTAGGTTCTGGTGCACGGGGAGTTTGGGCACCTGTGTTGGGTTTCTCATGCTCCTTGGCAGATGTCTAGTGTGTATGGCAATTGTCAGGGTCACGACTTGTCTTTGGAAAAGTGCTTCTTGTCAAAATTCTAAATTCCCAGCAATGCAAGAACGTTTTTGGCAGTGCCCTTATGAGTTTGGTTTGAAGAATTTTTGCCAGGTAGTCAGGAAACATCCCCCTTCAGAGGGAAGAAAATACTTTTCTGAAACAATCTAAACGCCCCTGGGTGCAGGGATGAAAAAAAGTGAAAAGCCACCTGAAATTGCTTCTGACTCGAGTGAGTGAAGAGACTCAGCAGATTTAAATAGGTACATGCTATTTTATGACTTGTTGCTTGACTCTCTAAGTGACTAGAAAAGACATGTCTGCTGCTTTGAAGGAAGGAGGTGTCTAAATCGAGCTCATGACTAAACCGTCCAAGAATCAGACGGCAGTGATGCCAGCTTCGTAGCTCTGCGTTCCTGCTTTTGTATAGCAGGGCCAGGACTAAGTTCTGCCCTTTGCTTTGTTGCAGTTACTGGTTTCTGAAATGTACACAGTTGACTGAGCATAAGTGGCTAGCCTGTTTTAAAGAGGATAGCACTTAAATTTTTGGTCTTACTGGCTTCGTTGATCTTTAACAACGTTATACAGGGGAAAAATGTAGCTTCCAAATATAGAGAGGCTGGTGGAAGGCATAGCTCAAGTTTGCTGATGCTGAAATGCATAGCTGGGCTTATGTTACCTTCTGCAGAAGAAATAAGTTTGGGGTTGAATTTAAGTTGTGTGCGTAAAAACTCACCATTTCTCTCCTAATTCTGAATCGTTGCATTGAGGAGATGTAAGACATTAATTACCTTGTCTGGAAGGTGAGACAGTGATTTAACATTAAGGAGAGGTTTGTAAATTATGATAGGAAATGACTGAACTTGAACTTTTTATTTCCACAGAAATCAAGATGACTACCAGCTAGTTCGAAAATTAGGCCGAGGCAAATACAGTGAAGTATTTGAAGCCATCAACATTACAAATAATGAAAAAGTAGTTGTTAAAATTCTCAAGGTGAGCTGGGCATTGGGCAAAAGATAAAAATCAGTCTTGATGGTCCATTTCACTGAATGACACTCCAAAGCCAGGCTTCATTTATTGAACACTGAAAACTTGAGACCAAATGCTGCACTTTCCAGCCTCAGATAGCTCATGGGCTTCTCATAGTTACACCTTTATCACATGCTGGTTTGGGAGTTTTGGACTATCAAGTCACATTCAGACAGCTTTAAAAAAAATTTTAAATGCCGTCTTCCTAATGTTTGTAGCTCTGAGGGTTCTATGGTTAGAAAGGACACCGCAGATATTTGAGTCTTCTGGAATGATGCACAGTCAGGTAATAAGATGTAGCTGTTTGAACTTAACTTGCAACGGCTCCCATGTATTTTGCTGACTTGCAGTCACCTGCATTTGTCATCTGGATGTTGAGCTGTCTGTTAGTTTCACTTCATGAGAGTGCTTTGTCTTACGCTTTTGGTTTTTATTCTTCAGCCTGTTAAAAAGAAGAAAATCAAGCGTGAAATCAAGATCTTAGAGAACTTGAGAGGCGGTCCTAATATAATCACTCTTGCAGATATAGTAAAAGATCCTGTGGTGAGTATGGAAGGAACTTAAGGGCTACGCTGGGGCTATGGGTGAAGTTGCTGTGCTTGACTTCAGCTCTGATCTGGCTTTTGGTTTTCCCCTGCTCCTTAAATCCTGCTTTTGAATGGCTTAATCAGATCAGCTTTTAATCTGATTAACTTCTTTTAGAGGGCCCTTCCCCCACTGGTCCCTTCGGCCCCTCACTCTGTGAGGATGAGATACCGATGAACTGAGACAAGTTAATTCGTTCTACAAACAGCACTGCCAGGGGCTGCAGGCTTTGGCTCTGCAACTATGTCTGAGGCAGAGGGACTTGTAGCAATTTTAGGGGTAAAAATGTTTTAATTCATGATCCTAAATAAAAACATATTATCTCAATGTAACTCGGATGAACACTTTTCTCTCTGTTCTAGTCTCGGACACCTGCTTTGGTTTTTGAACATGTAAACAACACAGACTTTAAGGTACAGTGTGGGGTGTGAACTTCTCATGTTTTCCATTCAAAAGCCACTCTTAATGTTTTTCTGGGGAAAGGCAAGAATGTAGGGGGCAGGCAGATTATTTAATCATTTCCTTTCAACATAGTAACTGTCTTTAAAGGTAAATACACTTGGGACAGAAGCTTGCTGGTAGTCCTTTAGTGCCATTTTGCTACATAAATTACAAGGTGAGAATACAAATTCCAAGTGGTTTTCTGACCTTCAGAGCATATTAATCTGTTACCTTGTGGGCCATCAGTGTCTGTTTGTTTGATATATATTGCTTTTATGTTCAGTGCATAACTATTTATTGGAACCACTTTAAGTGTAGACAGCTGTTTCTGTGGCTTTCCATATTTCTGGGACAAGAGATTTAAATGGTTTTTTTGTCCCCTTCCCTACTGACCTGCTTCAGGAGAAGAATGGCTGGGCATTGCCATCTGGAGTAGCTGCTTACTACAGAGCACCCTCTAATGTCACAGAGCACCCTCAGGTTTTTTGGAGACCCAGTCTGCAGGCAGAATACATCGTGCTGGTGGGGGGGGAGTTAGTGACAGCCGCCAGAATGTACTGTCTGAGCAGAGCTGGGAGTAAACTATGTGATTTGGAAGGGGAGAAGAGTCAGGTGTAGGATCAGAGTACCTTGGGAAACTTCTGCTGTCCCTTCAAATGGGTTTGGAGAAGCTCAGCAGCAAAGAACAAGACGGGGTTGTTCTGGATTGGTAGGGATGTGATATTTTTCTTGGGTGTCGAACAGTGATATGATGTTTTTGTGTCCCACAGCAATTATACCAGACATTAACAGATTATGATATTCGATTCTACATGTATGAGATTTTGAAGGTAAGTTGGTGTTTTGCTGGTTTATTGGTTTATTTCTAGGATTTGCACTCAGCTAATCCTACAGAGATGCTTATCATGTTACTAATGGGAGTGAAGAGAAGAGGAAAGCCTGTGGATGAATGGATAGGCAAATACTATCAAGTCAGTATCAGTTGTTCAGCTTTGTTTCTGCAACCAGTTCTAGTCCTCCTATTTTTTTTGAGGGTAGCAGAGCCTTTGGGTACACTGAGAGAATGTAAAATCCTAAATTGACAGTATATGTGCTTCTGAAAACAGTAAAGTGTAAGGTGTTTCTGTCTGGTTTTGTGCCCTAATGTAATGTGGGTGAAATGTATTTCTCTTTTTTTCTGAAACAAGTATTTTCTTCTCGGGAGTCTGGAGGAGAGACTTGTTTGATCAGTAGTGCCTAGTAACAATTTTCTTAGGGACTCTGAAATTCCACTTTTATGAGGAAGTACATGAGATGAAGTCAAAACTCTTCTATTCCAGAGACCTCCATTTGAGAGAGGGGGCTCTAGAGGTGTTTTCTGTGGTCCACGAGTCTAGCTGAGGATGTAATACTCTGGATGGTCTTGTTGTTTAGTTAGGCTGGGTATACGTGGAAATACTTCTGAATATGATCAAACTTGAAAGATTCTTGGGACTTGAGCATCTGTTTCAATATATATCACCTGCAGGCTCTAGATTACTGCCATAGCATGGGAATCATGCACAGAGACGTCAAACCTCACAACGTCATGATTGACCATGAGCACAGAAAGGTAATCACGTGGGGCGGGCTGAAGGGCAGGAAAAGGTCCTACTTTTCTCTTGGCAAAGAAAGATCCTTTTGGGTTACTCCTGGGTAGTGACAGTAGCAGTCGTCTTTAAGGGGGAGACTGCTCTTCCATCGTGTGGAGAAATGTAAAATGCAATTCTGTATGCTGCTTTTCTTAAGTTCTTATGGGTTGCGTGTAACCCAGAAATCGGGTTGGTAAAGAGATGTATTTTATTTAGACTGGTTGGGGATGTGGGTGTGGGGAGAACATCTAAACAGATATACTGATTAACTTCAAATTAGTTGAAAATAGAAGACTTGTAAATGAAGCTTCAAATTAGTGTGGTTCAGCCAGTGGAGAGCTGGAGCGTCCTTTGAGCCTTTTTTTCTTTGTTTTCTAGCTTAGGCTAATAGACTGGGGTTTGGCTGAATTCTATCACCCTGGCCAAGAGTACAATGTCAGAGTGGCTTCCAGATATTTCAAAGGACCTGAGCTCCTTGTAGATTATCAGGTAAGAATTACTGAGATTTATCACTGACTTCTATGTGGAAAGTCTGTGTCATTTCAATGTAGCAAACCAGAAACTCAGATATCTAGAGACCCGAAGCTGAAGGCAGTCCATTCTGAAATGTACCGCAGAAAGCCACTGAAATAAAGAAACTACTGAGTAGTCTCAGGGCCTGAGGGAGAGCTGCAGAACTGTCATCATGGATCTTGAAATTTTATTTTTTTTTTAGCAAGGCTGCTTTTGCAGTAAGGTACAGGAATGAAACAAAGCCCTTGTGTGAATAGCTGGGACTGCATGAACATCTAAGTTAAGCTATAAAATATCCCCATATGTGATGGCAGTTTGCATTATGGAAATGCTGTTGGCTGGAAATAGCAGTGTTACTGGTGACTTTTGGATCATGTCAGTTCTGAATGAAGGCGTTTCCTCACCTGCCCAGTTCCCTTGTGGAGTCCACTCCTTTTGTTGCTTGAGATGCTTCCCTTCTCAACACGTGTTTCTCAATGATTCATAACACGGAAATCTGCAGTGAAAATAAAAAAGGATACTGGTCCTTAATATCCTTATGGACAAGGATGGAAATGGGATACCTGCTGTTCTGCTAATTGCTGTATCCCAGTTTGAGTAACTGGAACGCTGAGCTGATCAGTGATCTGGTGATGAAGATATTTCGGTCTGTTCCCAGTGTAACTTGGCTGCATTTATATCACTGGAGGGAGGAGGGGAGCCTGTTAGTACTGAGAGTCTGTTCTGCTTAATTCATTAGAAATTGAATTGTCCTTCTGGTTTTGTACAGATGTACGATTACAGTCTGGATATGTGGAGCTTGGGTTGCATGTTGGCTAGTATGATATTCCGAAAGGAGCCATTTTTCCATGGCCATGACAACTATGATCAGGTGAGAGCTGGTCATGTACAATCTCTGTTCTCTTAACATAGTGAAGGTTTCCTGCTTACACTTCTATTGAGGCATCCAAGGAAAAAATTAAGAATTTTTCTAAGAGCCTTTTGAAGTCACTTTCCTTTACTCAAGTGTGCAAGATTATTTAACAAATTAAATAGAAATAGATGTCTAGTGCTTTGTATTTTTGAGGTCCTCAGTAGGTATCTGGAAAAAGTTATAACAATCGTCATATTAAGGCTGGTGTGTTCTGGTACGTAGAGCAACTATTCCTGAGGTTACGTGGAAAACCCCTGCCACTGTCCACCCTCTCTCCCCTCTGCATAGAAACTGTGAATTTGGTATGGTTTTACATAGATTCTGAAATCTTTGATGCATTGCCTTTGGGCCAAAATCTTTATACTTAAACCTTTAACATGTGCTCTGCTTCTGAGCTAAAGTGCAGGCAGTCAAGAGCAGTAACCTGTTCTCAGACCTTCATTCTGGAGCCCTCCAGGGTGGTGTTTCACCCTTCACGTGCAAGATACGGGGTTTCTGCTTTTTGACCAGTTATTCTTGCTTTCCCACCCTGGGGGTTTTGAATAATATATAGTTTCTTGCTACAAAGTGTTGCAAGATCTAAAGTTGTATTGATACTGGAGTATGTAGCTCCCTTCTGGCTGCCCTGGATTGCTAAATTCTGACTCTGAGCAGAGGCATCTTCAAGTGTTCATGATGCCTGTGATTGTAGGTGACCGGGGCAGTCAGAGGCACGGGATGACCCCGTGGCTGCTGGCTCAGACCACTGAGGTCAAGTTCAAGGTCCCAAGGGAACGTACTGCTGTGTTGTCACACTGGCTCTGGCATGCTCATACCTTCACAGCAGTGACTGACTTTTCTGTTTGTTCCCAGCTGGTGAGGATAGCCAAGGTGCTGGGAACAGAAGACCTGTATGACTACATTGACAAATACAACATTGAACTGGATCCACGATTCAATGACATCTTGGGCAGGTGAGCCAAGATCCGGCATAGCTCATAATCTCTTGGTAGACCCAGACAGCTACTGCTTTGTCAACAGACCTTGAAGTAAACAAAAACTTAGGCTTATGGAAGAAACCAGAGCCAAGATTCTTGAGAACTGTCACTTTGTGCCTTTTGATACCTTTTGACAGCACTTCCCATGGTCCTTTCTCTGCAAATGGACTTGAGGAAAGGTTTTTAAATGTCATCTAGACAATAAATGAACTGCTGGAGCGTAAAGCATGAAGGGCAAATGCTCTCTCCAACATTCGGGGGAGGGAAATGGTGTTTCTCAGAATTACAGTGCAGAAAATCAGTTGCTGCTTATGATGGCATTTACATATTTTTTTCCCTCATAGAATTATTTTGTGTGACACGTGAAAAAAAGTACAAGGATCTATTGTTAGGGGGTATAAGGGAAGGGCAGAAGGTGGGATTTTAGGCCCCTAAATCCATTCTGAATTTGAGTCCTCATGCTGTCCGGGGCCGTGGTGGCTGTGCCGCCGTGTGGAGACGTGGTGTACTGCTGCTACAGCTCAGCCCTGTTGCTGCCACACCAAGCAGTGGCTCCTCTCAGAGACTGACATTTGTCACAGTTCTTGCTCTTTAAAAAAAGGTGAATTTTGGCCTTGATGTTCTCTGCCAACCTGATTTGGGTATGTTTTTCTGCAGACACTCCCGTAAGCGATGGGAGCGCTTTGTTCACAGTGAGAACCAACATCTGGTGAGTCCAGAAGCTCTGGATTTCTTAGACAAGCTGTTGCGATATGATCACCAGTCACGACTCACAGCAAGAGAAGCCATGGAACACCCCTACTTCTGTAAGTACTGGCTGTTGTCATCATCTGCTGTCCAAAGAGTTCTTCCTCTGCGTCTGGGAAATCTCTCTTCCAGTAGGTTGTGCAGAGACAGGAGCGAAGAATGGCAACATAATAAGCCTGGTCTTTGCAAATAATTGCGCTGAAGCTGAGGCTGGTATCTCTTGTGATGGATAAATTAGGCTACTGCCACCTACACCAGTTGAGGAAACAAATTGTTATGTGCCCCTGTCAGGCCAGTGAATCAGCAGCATGTTAAAGAAGGTTTGGTGCTAAACCTGAGCTAATTTCAGCAGGAGTCTGGGTACACGGATTCCTGTGTTTATATAAAACCAGGTAACTGGCCCTTTTAACTCCTTTTGTTGCTAAATGTGTACCTTAGCAAATGGTATATTGAGGTCTTGGTTTTGCAAGCAAAAATGTAGCTTTCGCTGGAAAATGTTCATAAACCCTTGCTGGTTTTCACAAATCATGATATTTAGGTAACAGCAGCTGTAACAATGCAAAATACGAGTATTTGCTCAGTTGTTTTTTTGTTTTTTTTTCTTGCTGCTGAGCAGGCTTGTATAATTAACAGTGTAGATCTGTGATATGCCTCTGGCAAAAGTTCAAGTGAAATCTTTTACAAGTAGGAGTGTTACTGATGCTGAAAGCCTTGAACGTGAGAGTTGGACAAATGGCTAAATCAACTTGTGCCCAGGTTGAGGCACTGGTGGTACCGAACTCGGCATAAGGAAGGGTGACATTTTAAATTCCCTTGCCTGATGCAGTGGGCCTGGAAGGTGGGAAGGGGTTGTCTCTGTTCAGATGGCAGTGCTATTTACCCGCAGCTGAAAACAAAGAGTTAGCAAGTAAATTTGGGGCACGTTACAGAAAACAACGTGCTCCAGTGACACTCATTACAGGCTGCAGTGGGATGTGTATGGAGACATGACATTTGATTGTAATTAGTGGTAATCTTTCTGCTTGCTACACCCATTCTCTGGCTATGGCTTTATGCAATTGTTTAGCATAGAAAGGAGATCAACTACCCCCTTGATTTCCTTCAGCTTTTGCTCTTGAGCAGTCCCGCTGAACCGCAAAGCGCATCACTGAGGTGACTTCTCACTGATCACATTACCTTGGGTACCTTCTTCCTGCTGGAATTGGTGGAAAGTTCTGCGTTCTGGTAGATGGTGGTTGACATTATTTGATGTAGGCAGCTTGCCAGGACTGGCTGAGCACAGAGGTTGTGACCAGTCTGTGCGCTTCAGCTGTTGTCTGGCAACACCAGCATCTAAGGGTAGTGTCTTCTTCCTAGATCCCATCGTGAAAGACCAGGCTCGCATGGGCTCGTCCAACATGCCGGGTGGCAGCACTCCTGTCAGCAGTGCGAGTATGATGTCAGGTCAGTTCTGGTACCGACTCCATGCATGGCATGTTAAATACATTTACAGGCACTGTGGGGATGTGAGGATCCAGGAGGGCGGGTCCTGCAGGTGGGGCATTAAGTCATCTGGGAAAGATGGGAGGGAGGGCTATGACAAAGTGGGTGGGAGAGTGTGATAAGCGAGGCCTCGTGGCAGCCTGACCTGCTTTTCTGGTCTCATTTAAAAAAGTGTTTTGCAGTTGGCTTTTGTAGCAGCAGTTTGAAGGACAGTGATCCTGCCATACATCTGCCCTTTGGTGACACTTCTATGTGCACAAATTGTGCTCTTTTCAGAGGCTGCAGAGAACAGTGACAAATCTTTAACCTCAGTTTATTTTGGCAGCTCTGAAAATGTAACTAAGCAGCAGCAAACTAACTTGCAAAGAGACCACTTAGGAAGCTGAGCTGTCCTGGACAGCAATGCCCTGGTTTCACTCTAATTCCTGCTTACTTGTTTTTCTTCCAGGGATTTCTTCAGTGCCAACACCTTCACCCCTTGGACCTCTAGCAGGCTCACCTGTCATTTCTGCCACCACCACTCTGGGGATGCCCGTTCCAGCTGCTGCAGGCGCCCAGCAGTAGTGATGGGCTCTGTCTCCTGCTGCCTGAGCTGGGTCAGGTGGGGAAGAGGTTTCCCCCTCCACCTCTCCTCAGGACGCAGCTCGTGCCTGGCAGGGGAAGGGAGGGGATGAACGCTTTGGAGGCACCGTGTCTGAACTGTTGCTTGTGGATTTATAGTAGTTCAGTCATTATATACAAAATTATTATAGGCTGATTTTTCTTTTTTTACTTGAACTTTTCGTAACTCAGGGGATTCCCTGAAAATACCTACAGATGGAATATTTCTCGGACAGTTTTTTTTCTCCTCCTCCCCCCCCTCCCCAAAAAAAAAAAAAGTACTCTTCATATAAGAACAAAGTGGAATCAACAGCATTTCCAAGCTCTTGCATCCTGCTGGAAATCTCTTCATGTTCCCACCATTACTCCTCCATGAGCCTACACCTTGGGGGATTGTGCTGTTCTCCAGAGACTACCAAACCAAGTCTTCGTGAGGCAGGGGAGGGGGGATTCTTAAAGTACCACTCACTTTAACCCCATGTCCTTCGTACGATTCAGCCCTGGGGTACACTGAGGAGACAATTCCAGTATGGAGAGGTGGTAGAAGCTTAAAAGGAATAAGTGCAGATGATGTCTGGAAACCCTAATTGGATTGAATCATGTCTCCTTGGGAGCCAACCAGAACGCCAACTCGCCCCCTTGCATGTAATTTTAGTCATAAAAGGTGAAGTTACTGATCCAGTTGGAGTCCTTGCCACCTCCAGAGAAAGGCGCTCCTGTAGAGTAAGTTGTACTCTAATCAGCCCCTTTCTCAAGGAGGGTTTTTCCTGCCGTTGCTTGGATTGGATCTCTGGAATTAGTTTGTTATCGGGTATATTGTTTTTAAATTGTTTATATAGGTTTCAAGCTGGTGGCTACTTAAAGCTGGAAAAATCAGACTGCGCCAAGTCCGATATCACATCTTCACCCACCATCCCCTCCCTCACGTGCCATGTGGTGAGAATACCAGTTACCTCACAGTCTTGTAAATACGCACTGAGAGGAAGGAGCGAGCAGAATTTAACTTAAACTGAAATGGTAGATCAGTTAATTGTGGACAAATATTATCATCGACAACAGAAAAGCACCCTTGTTACAGCCCTGCTACCCCTTGCTGTGTATATATACTTTGTCCTTCATATGTGAAAGATCCAGTGTTGGAATTCTTTGGTGTAAATAAACATTTGGTTTTATTTATCGAGGTTAGATTTAAGTTCCCTGTGTAGAGGCCTCCCTGGGGTGGTGGCACGCTTTGGTGCAGGAGCGGCCCGCAGACCCCCACCTCCTGGCGAGGCTGCCTCCCCCACAGTTGTGAGCGGGGGTGAGAATCTCTACACTGATGTTCACAAGCCAAAACTTCTCCTGGGAGAAAGGCCTCTTGGTAGAAAAATGAAACTCTCTTCTTGTCTGCGTTAGCCCTGACGGAGCAGGAGTTGCAATGCTGAACCACATCTCGGGGGTTTTGTGTGTGTTGCCGTCCCTTGGATCTCAATGTTTTCAGTCACATAACGCTTGTGGGGCTGCTCTGTGTCCGCTTTCAGTCACTCATAACCCACTTGTTGACCTCCTGTCTTGCAGCCATTGCTTGGCTTGAGCCCTGAGGGCTCTTCCCCTTCCTCAGCGAGTGCTGAAGCCTTGTCCTTTGTTCTTTTGGAGCGATGGTGCCATCGCTCCATGGCATGTACAGCTTGTGCTGGTCGGCGCAGGAGAGCGAGCTGCAGGGGATGTTCCGCCCCGATGTAGACAACTGGCTTTAGTGTCTTCTGCTTGCCCAGATGCCATCAGGAGAGCAACCTGGTCTAGTGGGAGGTGTCCCAGCCCAGGGCAGTGGGGTGGGAGCGCCGGGCTCTTCAAGGTCCCTTCCACTATGAACCATTCTGTGACTCCTCTGTCGTTTCCAGTCAGGTGGGTTTGCAAAGTGCAGCGCTTGCTGCTCCCTCTCGGGTGAGCCCTACAGGCGAGGGGGCGGCTCGGAGGGACTTTTTTTAGTGATAAAGACGTCGCTCGGAGGGACTTTTTTTAGTAAAAAAAACCTTCAAAAGGGAGACGGCAGCGCGGGGCCGGGGGCGGAGCGCCCCTCTCTGCGCATGCGCGGCGGCCCATA
>VZRU01006804.1:0-42415 GCA_013398155.1 Pedionomus torquatus | reverse complement strand
GGGGTGGCAGTGGGATCCTGCGGGGGCTGCCTGGGAACGTCCCCACCCCGAGTTCCCGAGTGGGACGTCCCTTCCCAGAGCCAGCCTTCGGAGGGGGAAAGACCCCGAGGAGTTTGNGTTTGTAGTGGGTGTAATATAAACTGTTTTTTTTTTTTTTTTTTTTTTTTTTTTTTTTGTTGTTTTTTTTTGTTGTTGTTGTGTTTTTGTTTTTTTTTTTAATCTAATATATAACATTCAACTTCAGTGAACGGGCTAAGAGCTCTTCCTTGTGGCAGCATCGTTGATTGATGTTAATTGCTGGGGTGGCAGTGGGATCCTGCAGGGGCTGCCTGGGAACGTCCCCACCCCGAGTTCCCGAGTGGGACGTCCCTTCCCAGAGCCAGCCTTCGGAGGGGGAAAGACCCCGAGGAGTTTGGGCTCAATACCTGGCAGTTTGGGTGGGAGGTGGTTGGGGGCGGTGGCGTTTGGGCTCCACACTCTGCAGTTTTAACTTTCAGCCTAAATTTCCTCGCACGGAAGGATTATGAGACGTCTCAGGTGTGACTTTTTTTTTTTTTTCATGCCAGTTTTGTAGGCTGTGACAGGGATAAAATTGTCAATCTTCAACAGAATGTACTTACCTGTCTCTTTGCTGTATAATTATCTCCTAGCCTTTAGAGTAATTTAAAACCATAGGGTATATTTATATATAAGAAAACTCATATATGAGAGTTATATATGAGAAAAGTCATAGTTCGGTAGGAAGGTGAGCCTAAGTTTGTACATTAGTTTAAAATGTAGGGGAAAATTGTATTTTATTTTTTTTTTTTCTCAATTATCATCTTTATTTTTTCCAGGCACCTGCAGGGCGGAAGGTAAGCATTTTTATTTTCCTTGGATGGGAACAGTGATGGTATCAGCTATTCTTAGCCAAATTGATATTTTGTGGAAGGTGGGGTGAAAGGAAGACCGAGTGCATTAATGACTTGCAGTGCTCGCTGAGAGGAGCAGCAGCTCCGAGAGGAGTAGGGGTAGACAGGGGGGAACAACATCTTAGTGGGGGCTGAATTCAAATATTGAGCTGGAGGTGCTTTATCCAAGAGCAGAACTGAGCCTGTGGGAAGCTGAACTGCAGGAAAGTAGCAATTTTTTTTTGTTAAGCCAGAGCTCCTTCGGGAAGATTTACCTGAATTGACCAGTCCAGCAATATCCCTGCAGGTCTAAAGGGCTGAACTGGTTCTGCTTTAATTCTGAAAGTCCCTCCTGTTAAACTGGGCCAGTTACCACGGAGGCACTGAAGCCACCTCTGCCACTTCTGACTGACGGGGTGATGGCAGCGACTGACCGGTTTCCAGTAGCTTGGGGTGGAAAAAGAGTAGCTGTGGGACCTGTGCCTGTAGCCTTCCGCCCCTTTTTCACTCACAGTCGTTATTGTTAACGAATCTGCTCCCCTGTGTCATCCTGGAGAACTTCCACAGCCACTCACTGGGTTGTGTTTTCTTCCCACAGGGCCCCAGAGGAGACAAAGGGCCGCAGGGAGAAAGGGTAAGGGACCGCATCGACGCTCCTTTCTTTGGGGTCTTTGAACAACAGTTGTTGGAAGAACAGGGGAGGGGGGGGCAGCCTAAGTTTGGGCATGAATGTGAGGTGAAATGAAGGGACTGGGGAAGCTGGCAGTCGCATCAACAAGAAACCAGGTTATCTAAGTGCCAGCTCCTGCCCTGGCAGTACCGCAGCCATTGTGGTCCTTGAGCAGATGTGGTTGGGTTCAGACGCAGCCGAGCCCTCCAGGGGATGGTCTGGAAAGCTTCCTTTCCCGCTGCCCGCGGTGGAGTTAGGGCATGAACAGGCAGAAAGGCAAGCTGACGTGTAGAGATGTGGTCTGTGAACCGTGTGGGGTGCGGGTGAGCTCTCCACACCGAACCCCAACGGCCAGAGCGGGCTCTGAGGGTCGCTCGATGCCTGTTGCCTCCCAAGAGGGCTTGGCAAAGCTCTCTCCTTGGCAGCGAGGCGTTTGCCACCTGCCTTCTGTTGGTCCAGGGGGAGACACAACTGCTAAAGGCTGCTGTCAAAGGGACCCTAAACGAGGAGGGTTGACTAAGGCGATGGTGCCGTTCCTGCACGTCACGGACGTTCTGCTTGTCTCGTTTGCTTCTCTGTCGTCCCTGCTTTTTGTAAAGTCGTGTCCTGGAACTCACATCCTTGTCCGGGCAGTGGGCGGCTGCTGGGGACGGGGGGGGGTTGAATCTCCTGAAAATGATGGTGCCAGAGTACTGATAGGGAGCTCTTGAAGATTTCCTAGGTTGTAATTCCCTGGGAAACGTGATGGGAACTAGAAAGATTAGATTAGAAAGATTAGATTAGAAAGAGTAGGTGCGTGTGGTCAGCTGGGCACCTGCTTTAGCCTTCCACTTACTGAAGTTGTTTAATAAAGTGAGCTGCGTGCCTTGTCCAATCCTGCTCCTCTAGAAATCCCTAAGGCTGTCGTTAGGGATTTCATCTGGCGCCGAGCCGAGTCCAAAATACAAGCCAAACGAAATGCCGTGCCTCAGTTGCCACGACGGCAAAACTTGCCCAGCTTTGTGCAGCGAGGCTGAGGGGATAGGGGGGCAGATGCTGCTGGGCTAAACACGGCTCGTCTCAAGCTGCTGTAAAAAGGGGTGACAGCGGCAGCAGAGTGGCAGCAGCAAAAAGCTGTAGGAAAGCACTGTTTTATTCTCACTGAAATTGCAATTGTACCAGCAAATAGTCTAGATGGGTTTAAAAATGGTCCTTGGCTTACTCTGGATCTGTCTAGGGCTGTAGGGGTGACCGCTGCCAACTCCCAGCTGGTCAAGGTTTAGGCTCTCCCTGACATCCCTCTGTGGGGACACGTGGGTCACGGGGTCCGTGGGTCCAAAGTTTGGGCACTTAAAGTGAAACTTCTCCATTTGGAGATGACACTTTGGTAGCAGGGGTCCAGTATTGCCCCCATAAATCTTCTCAAATGTGAAACCCCAGTAAATACTCGATATAAGGTGTCGCAGGGCAACGGGCACTCGTGCTGTGCTTGTTTTCTGGAGTTGGTCATTTATCCAAACTGCCTGTCTAGCACTGCTGGAGTTGTAGGTGCCTGGTTGTTAATGAATTGATCACTGCAAAGACTTCTTTTGCCACTTCTAATGTTCTCTTTGTAACTCATTTTTGACTCCAGGGTCCACCAGGTCCACCAGGCAGAGATGGTGAAGATGGTCTACCAGGTCCTCCAGGACCCCCTGGTCCTCCAGGTCTTGGCGGAGTAAGGCATCCAAACTTTCTGTTACTAAAAGTGATGACCTGTGCTTTGTGACTAAAACTAAATACATACCTGCTGGAAAGAGGAGAGCCTGCGCTGGAGAGGAGAGGAAACGTTCTCTTGTGATCTGCAAGAAACTGGTGGTCCCGGTTCCAATGACATGGAATGGATGGGATGTCTGTTTTCCACATCAAACTTGGATTCTGTATTCGGCAGGGACTTAATGCACAGGAGCAAATCAGCCCTGTTAATTAGCATTAAATTTATACAGCCGTAACGTGTATGGATTAAGAATTAACTAAATTAAACTTGTGCTGTTGAGCGGGTGGGGAGAAGAAATGGCACAGTGGGGTTGGGTTCAGGGAGCCGCTGTAGCGGAGGCAGCTGGAGAAGACTTACCCTTCTGTTAAGTGTCCATATTAAAAATCCTTTACAATTCTAGGATATTTCCTTCAGGGGTTTTAATTTCTGTCTGTGGCTGTAGTGTCCATCACATCATGCAGTCTCTGGCTTTAACTCTTCTCTGGACATCAGCTGGCACGGGGAGCGTGGAGGCACAGAGCGTGTCGTGTTGGTGGAGTTTAGTAGATCCTCCCACGTGGAAGGATGCTCCTTTTGCCTTCAGCATGAATAGCAGTAGTTTCTTTTCCTATTGGCAAACCCCAAACGGCTTTCATTAATTTCTATTAATTCTGTTACGCTGATAAAATAAGCAAGAAGAGGATTTTCAGTTGGCTGTATAGAACTTTTTTTTTTTTTTTTTCATTTTAGTTTTGTAGAGTATGTTCTGCCTCTTCACTACAATACAGTATTTACAGTACTAAATACAGTTTTGTATTTGCCTTGATATCAACTTGATATCAACTGACCCTGACAGAAAGCCAAAAGCGCAGTGTGGTGTTTCTGAGGCCACGTGCTCTCAGAGCTTTTTGAAACCCAAGGGCCCTCATTCTGATGCTCGCCCCGGGCTGGGGTACGTGGGATTTCCTTAAGCAATGTGGTGGAAAAATACACACAACTTCCCTCACTGGAAATCAGGCAGAGGGATTTGAGGGTCTCAAGAGATGTTTCGATTTTGAATGAGTGGTGAGTTTAGCACCTTCATTTCCAGTTCCCAGGGTTGCAGTGCTTTTCTGTCACGAGTGCCTGCGTATTTGAGGTCGTTGTGTGGAAGGGCTTCCCTCGTAAAACCAAGTCTTTCTGAAAATAAGTGAAAAGAAATGTATTTATAAGAGGACTGTGTTTGCTGAGTCTTACGTAGGCTGCTCTAGCATACTGTGTGGCAGGTGATGTGACAGTTTGATGTAGAGTGACAATTACCAGTACTTTTTAAAGTCAAATTTTCAGTATTTTAATTTTGAATTTCTTGTCCCCCACAGAACTTCGCTGCTCAATATGATCCATCTAAAGCAGCTGATTTTGGCCCAGGACCTATGGTAAGTGTGTGATTCAGCACTTGGTAACCTGCAGGGATGGTGTTTTCGCTGTTGTCCCGTGGGTCCAGTCCAGCTGTTTGAGGGCAGAGCATACTCCTGAAAGCAGCGTTCTGGTCACGGGTTGGTTCAGACTGTAACCGACCCTGTGCTGTAGGACAATCTCAAGCGCTTGAAATGCAGTCCTAGGGCTTGGAATGGGGTCTTGGGACTGTGTATTTGACTGTGCAGCCCTGCTGGTGGCCTCGGCTTGCACAGGTTTGGTAGGAAACTGGTCCCCACGTTTGGTTCCCAGCTGTTGAATGCTGGGGCTGACTCTGACAGGGCTGTTCTGAGGAGGGGGGACCTTTATTGATTACTGTATTCTGGGTCCATGTGGACATTTCAGGAGCCTGGATTTCTAACATGAAATTCTACACGAATTTCTAGCCTTTCCTGATGTCAGCAGATAACTTTCAGCGAGTAGATACAGCAGAACGTGGGTTGAATTCCCCCCGCACCCCCTGGGGTCGCAGGCAGCGCACCTGATGGGTGAGCAGCAGGACAGAGGCTGCCCAGGGTCACTCTGGGTCCGGTGCTTGGTTCTGTTTCAAAATGAAGACTTTGAACATACACATTTTCAAACTCTATAAATACTAAATGAACTTTCGAAAACATTCTGGCATCCATTTAGATACTAAATATAGAAAAACAGGAGCTTATTTAATCAAGTTCTTCCCCCAGTGTCAGACAATAAATCAGAAACTGTAGAGGAGGATCTGTCGGGGGGTCACAATTCCTCAGTTTCCATTTTTGAGTCAGGTAGGGTTTGTCTGGCAGCAGCAGCAGGGGAACCCACCTGCTGTGAGGAATTCTTAATTCTTTATGAAGAAAATGTGAGAGACCAGGAAGATGGAAAAGGAGGGAAAAGCAATTATGGAATCTAATTTGCAGATAGGTTTGTAGGGTTTATGCAGCATCCATGTTTCAGACTGTCCAGAAAGAGTTGGATTTCCCAGAGTTACTGGATCATTCTATAGCCATGAGGGTTCTCCAGCTTCCATAGTTAAATGCCTGTATTTAGTATGCATTTATTCCCCTTAATAAAAAGTATTCAGTCTTACAGGAAGGTTACTTGAGCCATTGAAAAGTTGGTCATGATTTTAATCTTGTAATGAGAAAACTTTAAGAAAAGTTCCCAGAAATCTAAAACTGATTAAAAATGCAATAATTTCTGTTAAGACATCTATTAAAACTTCTGTTAGGCAGCAGAAGCCTAAGTTAAATCTGAGTTTGAAGTTGTTTGCTTGCTTAGCAGAGCTTAAGGCAAGTGTTAAGAAGGTGCAGTAATCTATGGACATTTCCTTTTTAAAAGTTATTTTTGACTGTTTCCTTTTTTTTTTTTAAATATGTATGTAAATTCTAAAGTCTGTCAAGGATAGTATGTTAGTGACTGACTTTGGAGGTGAAATGAAGAGAACCAAAAGCAGAAAACAATGGAATATTTAAATAGAGGTTGACCGTTGTTCAAGATAGATGTATACCCAGGATGTATGATTCCTTCCCAAAATGATGTGTGAGCCTCCCAGTCGCTGGTGACCCAGCCATTTGTATACCTTGATCTTCCATTTACCTCTCTACCATTTCAATGATCTTCTTCTCCAGTATCCCTTCTTGAAAATCATGATAAAATTGGCAGGCTCAAAGACGCAGCCTTTCTTAACACGTTGTTACGATCCTCATCTTTAAACTCTGGCAGCTGGTGCCCAGGAAGGGAGGGGGGATGTGGAGGAATGAGCCAGTGCGCTGGCTAACGAGCCAGGATAGATTAGGAAGGCTAATCACGAGGTTCCCAGCCCCAAGGGTGCGTCTCTGATCGGCTCACGGGATCCTGCGCCGGGTCAATGGAACTTGAAGGTTTGCCTGCACAGATTCATGCAGATCTCTGAACTTCCTCTCGCTCGATTTGGAGACCCTGAAAACTGTAACGCCTGCCAGTATTTTAGGAACACCAGGAACTGGAGTTATAGATGAATTGAGATCATGGGGATTTTTCTAAAAATATTTCGTAATTTTTCTCCCCTAGGGTTTGATGGGACCTAGAGGCCCACCTGGAGCATCCGGACCCCCTGTAAGTAGAGGCTCCTCTCTCCTGCTGAGGAGCATTACCGCAGCTGTAAAATTAGGAAATGGTTGGTCCAAACACTGACAAAATCTCCCTCCTCTTCTAGGGCCCTCCTGGTTTTCAGGGTGTTCCTGGTGAGCCTGGTGAACCCGGTCAAACAGTAAGTAGAGGTTTCACGTACCAACACCGCTAACGTTAGGAGTAGGACCCCAGAGTAGGCTGGGGAAGCTGAGGCCCCTTTCTGCTGTCCGTGTGCGCGGCCTTGGATGTTGGAATTGGGTATTTCTGCTTGGACATGTTGCAGAAACAGAGCTGGATGCTCAGATGGGAATTGTGAAGCGCAGAGTCAATTAGGATGGAAGGACCTTAGCAGCCTTCCAGGATCTGAAGGGAGCCTACAGGAGAGCAGGAGAGGGACTCTTGGTCAGGGAGTGGAGTGACAGGACAAGGGGTAATGGGTTTAAATTGGAAGAGGGGAGATTTAGATTGGATATTAGGAAAAAATTCTTTACTGTGAGGGTGGTGAGGCACTGGAACAGGCTGCCCAGAGAAGCTGTGGCTGCCCCATCCCTGGAGGGGTTCAAGGCCAGGCTGGATGGGGCTTGGAGCAACCTGGGGTGGTGGGAGGTGTCCCTGCCCAGGGCAGGGGGGTTGGAACTCCATGATCTTTAAGGTCCCTTCCAACCCAAACCATTCTGTGACCTTGCTTCATTCAGTTCATGCTGCAGCTGTGCCTCAATTTGAGTCAGAAGCCAGGGAGAAGGCTCACGTGAAGAGTGATGCTTTAAGTAATCCTCAATCTGTTTTTAACAGGGTGCCCAAGGTCCTCGTGGTCCCCCTGGTCCTCCAGGAAAGGCTGGTGAAGACGTAAGTGGTTATTAAACGTTTCTCATCTCCTTTGGGTCTGACATTTAGCCCTAGCATGGTGTTACTGTTAAGCTAAGCATTCTGTTGGCCATAATTTCTACATTGTTCTATAATATCAGAGAGAATAAATAAGCTCCTGAAGTAATTATTTTATAGTACGAGTGATGCTGTGTGTTGGAAATGCATAGAAAAAATGATAACTTCAAAACGTCCCCAAATCCATAATTTAGCTTCCTGAATACAGGAAGAGGGAAATGTTAGAGCTAACGAGCTCTCTGTATTTATTGGCAAAGTTTCTCTTTTTCAGTGTCTCCTCCTGTTTGTTTTTTTGGTGGCTTACGTTGTTATTTTATAAAATGAGTTTTCCTTCACAGTGGGTTTTTACTGCCTTTTTTAGGGTCACCCTGGCAAACCTGGAAGACCTGGCGAGAGGGGCATTGCTGGCCCTCAGGTACGTGGGGATCTGCCGGATCCAGTGTGAAAACACTCGGGATCTGTGAATCCTGCGGGTCTTTCTGCGCTGCAGCACCGTAACGCTCTGCCCATACTCCTGTGTGCATCGATGCCACTTCGGTTCTTGCCTTCAGGGGCACCGCAGCTGGCGTTAGCGTATGCTGTGCCCGTGTGTTAGTGGTTTATTTTGCGTCCCCCTCCTCCCCAGTGGAGCCAGTGGAGCAGAAGTGGCCGAGGAGCAGGCGCCTGGGCGCAGAAAGCCACGCCAGAGCACTGTCCCGTGTTAACACCTGAGGTTTCTGAGACCCAGAGCTGGAAAATCGGGTCGATTGCCCCTTACTCTTGGAACAAGCCTGGTCCCGGGAGGGTTGGGGAAGGGATTCTGCTCCTCACTTCAACGGTCACTAATTTTACTGAAAGACTTAGGCATTTTCTTTCTCTTCAGCTGCGGTGTGTAATGTGAGAGGCGGTCGTTCATGTGCTGTGTCTTTTTAGGGTGCTCGTGGTTTCCCTGGAACTCCTGGTCTGCCTGGCTTTAAGGGAATTCGGGTGAGTCTGTACGTACAGTTCCCCTGAATAACTGACAACACTTCAGCGCGCTGGGGATGCCTGGAAATCCCCTCCAGGTTAAGAGAGATATTCTACGTGCATGAACCCCTTTGAGGTTTTCAGTATCTCCTGATATGAAAGAGTGATTATTTAAAAAAAAAATAACACCTCAATAATAAGATTATATTAGAAAATAATTTTGTGTGTATAAAGGATTCACCTTACAAGACTGACAGTTTGTGTATCACTATTAGTAGGCAAATATATACTTGATATTATCTTTCTGCTCAATACAGGGACACAATGGTCTGGACGGTCAAAAAGGACAACCCGGTACTCCTGGCACCAAGGTAAAGATGAAATCTGGAGATGCAGGATGCATTTGGAGCTCTTTCTAGCAAAAGACATGTGAAGTCCTCTCCAATTCATCTTCCACATTGTCATTAACCCTCTCCCAGCTGCAGTGACCTAACAGTGGATCCGTGTAGGACAAATACGTGCACCTTGCCATGAGGAGTTACTCCTTGTTCTGGAGCCCTCAGTTGAGTTAGTGCTTTCCCGAGTGAGAGCTGCAGGATTTGGCTCCTGATGCTTTTTTTTTTTTTGATGTTTTCCAGCTCCCTTTCAGCCTGACTTTTGCCATCTCTGCTTTCCTGTGGGTTGTACTTGGAGTTTTAGCGGGTTTTTCAAAACACTCTAAAATGAAAAGATCCTGTTTTTCTCCAAAACTCTTCTGTGAGACGCACACTGTAGGGTAACGCTTCCTGCACAAGCCCTGGGTCAGTGCAGGGCTCCTCTGGGTTAAGGCTCTTTGATTTTCACAGTCTTTTTCCTTTTTGCCTTCCTCAGATCAGCGTGCATTCGAGCACTATCCTTAAAAAGAGGTTCTTAAACATGGTCTAGAAACATATTTAGCAATCTTTCCCTCTCTTCCTTCTTCTGTTCCAGTGCAGTGCTCGATAGCAGTGTTCTTAGAAGCCGAGCTGTGAGGAACTCGGAGGTTGTTGACGTACTCACAGGAGATGTGCATTCAGGAGCTTTTAATTAAACAGTGAAAAGCTCAAATACTAATTCTCCCCGTTTCTTGTTTCTGAGAGGTTAGCAGTACTTGCTGACAGAGCTGGTAATTGTAACAGCATGTCCCAGAATTGCTGCAAGTTGTCAATCTCCAGCAAAAGTTTGGTGATGAGAGAGCAAGCAGTCTGTCCAGCCTCTGGAGATGAAAAGCAGATAAAGCAGTTAGGCAAGGGAAGAGCAGTGACCGGTGGGAGTGCTAATCTGACTGGAAAATACAAGGAGAATAAATCAAGGTCACTCATGATGTACCTGTGCTAAAGGCAGCCATAGAGGCGAAAACTCATGCTGTTTGCAGCTTTTCAGCTGCAAAAATTGCAATTAATTTCATTAATTAACAATTAATGCCCAAGGGAGAGGGCTGACCTTATAACGGCTGTCCCTCGCAGCTCAGTTTTATTGGGCTGCAGTTAAAGACAGACAGGCAAGGCAGATGTGTTATTGCCAGCAGTTTGACAGGAACGTTGTCACCTTATGCTAAGGCAAGGGAAAGCGTGGTCCTGCTTCTGCTCCAGCGAACAACCCGCTGCGGGCTCATCCAGGCCCTGTCCCTGAGGTGTGGGCTACAGAGGAAAGAGCAGAATAAAGCAAGGGGGTAAGGGGAACCTGGGGGAGGTGAGTGGAGCATCTTGCTCTGGCTCTCCTCGTCTAAGAGGGCTCCACTTGGCCACACTCCAGCATCTGCAGGGACAGTCACCCTGGGGATGTCACCTGCTGTGTATTGGGGTGTCCGTGCTGCAGGGCAGTGGGATCCAGCAGTCCAATCTCTTCTCTCAAGGGTGGTGTGCTGTCTGTCCAAAGCATCCTGTGAGTAACTCAAGCCTGCAAAACTTTCTTTTTCACAGGGAGAACCCGGTGCCCCCGGTGAAAATGGTACCCCAGGACAACCTGTAAGTATTTACTCCGTGCTGTGGAAAGTGGTACTGGGATAGATACAGCCAGTTTTTGTCATCACCCCTAGAGCTAGATGCTCTAAAGTAGTAGGATGGGAATATTTAGAATTGAATTGCCTGGTTGCAACACACTTCATATAGAGACTTAATGGGGGAACAAAAAAATATCTCTCTTTGTTCAGTGAATGGATATAAATGAGTTAATTTAACTTTTCATACAGGGCGCTCGTGGTCTCCCTGGTGAGAGAGGAAGAGTAGGTGCCCCTGGACCAGCTGTAAGTGGCTTCCCATCTCTCTGCTTGTCATCGTGACGAGCTACTTACTGTGGCTTTCTCGAGCCTTTGAATCTCTTTTCAAACTCTGTGTTTCGTGTTCTCTGCTCGCAGGGCGCTCGGGGAAGCGATGGCAGCACTGGCCCCACCGGACCTGCTGTAAGTTCCACTCTTCATCCTTGGCAGGGGTTCCATTAGGGCCTGTTGTCCCTTTTTCTGCTTGTAGAGGATTTGGGAATTTAAAATACAGAAGAGTCCCTGTAGTGGAAATGCAGAAAGTTTATATCTTCATGAAGACATTACAGGGCATTTAGTCTTTGCTTGAGTAAAACGAGTGAGGATTTCAGGTACCCAGCAGGTTCTAGAATGTCAGAGGCCACTTCTTCACTACACCAGCTGAGCTGTCCCATTCTATTCCCTTGGATTTGTGGGTCAGTTTTATAAGCATTTAGAATTGAAAGGTGTAAGCTCACAAGAACAGTAGCTATCAATCCCCAATAGGGGTAGGTTGGGTATTTAATTAATAATTGAAGATAAACTATGTCTTTGCACATTAAAGAATAACAAAAGCTGTGAATCCATCAGTGTATCATCTTTTGTGGTACCTGGGTATACTGTGCGCTGGGAAGCTTGTCCTGTCACAGCTCCAGCTCTCAGAGCAATAGCTGGACACAGTAGAAGCAGTAGAAGGCCCTCCTCAAGCTGACATACCGTTGCCTTTGCTGAAAGAAACCCAGTCTAATGAGAGGGCACCGGGGCTGCACATGTGAACTGCCTCAAAGCATATATTTGGGGTATGAATCAAGATTTTAAATCCATTTGAACTTCAGAGTCGGCTCCTGCCCTCCTGTTAACCCTGATCCAATCTCAAGTGCATTCTTACTGGCTCCCGTGTAAGTTGTGTCAAGCGCTGGCTTGTGAAGGGCTGCAGAGATCTCACCAACCCCCTTCCCACGGGTGAAGAAGAACAACTGCTGTCATCGGAGACCAGCCCTCGTTGAGATGGGGAGGGACTCTGGATGAGGGAGGGGAGCCCTAGGATGAGGGGGAAGGGTTTGACACTGAAAGAGGGGAGATGGAGATGAGATGTGGGGAAGAACTTCTTTGGTGTGAGGGTGGTGAGAGCCTGGCCCAGGTTGCCCAGAGAAGCTGTGGCTGCCCCATCCCTGGAGGGGTTCAAGGCCAGGCTGGATGGGGCTTGGAGCAACCTGGGGTGGTGGGAGGTGTCCCTGCCCAGGGCAGGGGGTGGCACTGGGGGGGCTTTAATGTCCCTTCCCACCCAAACCATTCTGTGAGTATGTGATCAAGACAGAGCTCCTGTGTGTGACCAGTAGTAGTCCAGAAGGACCAGCGCAGGAAAGGTGTTGGGAACAGCCACCCAAGAGGTGCAGTCCTCCCCTTCATCGGTGGGACTGTACAGCGAGACGTGGTGCCTTGCAGACAGCTGTCTGCCTCTGCCCAGCCTCTGCCTGTTCTTTCTCAGGTGTTTGGCCTCAAGGCAAGGTTTTACCTGTCCTGTCTTAGTTCCCGGTTTCTCAGCTTCCGTGCAGATGTTTTTCAGCAGTGACCTCGCTCTTACCTTTTTGTAGTGAACCAGATCTGTCACTTTGGAGCTGCAAAAGGCGGCTGATCCTCTGAGGTGGTGGTGGGCGGGGGTGCCTAAGCAAATGTGTATTTTTAAAAATCTGTTTATTTTAGCAAGGAAGATGCCTCTGTCATCATTGCATACTCTTACACAGCTGCTTGCTTTTTCATTTCTTAGGGCCCCATTGGTGCTGCTGGTCCTCCAGGCTTCCCAGGTGCTCCTGGTGCTAAGGTATGAACATCTGCTTCTGCTGGTACCTGTGATACTGAAGGTGAAATACAGCAGCTACTATTGCTAGGCAGCAAGAAACCAGCCTCTCCGAAACAGGAGTGCCTTCCTACCGAGGTTAAGATGAGGATGTTTCCCTGTAGTGTTTGGAGAAATAGTGTATGGATGCTTATTTAAAACACAGCAGTTACTTCCCAGGTCAGATTGATGCTGAGTGTCTTCAGGAAGAGGTGTAACCTCTTGCTATTTTATACGACTTCCTACGTGGTGCAGTTGTGTGCACGTTATAAAGGTGATGTGGATGGTGATAAATAATCAGACTAACACTTGACGTCACTTTGTAGAAGTTGTGGAGGGCCAAGAAGCTGCCTGTGAGTATTGGGTTCCCTCCAGCCCAAGTTCTTGAAATGACAATGGAGAATCTTCCCAGGTTTAGGGCAAGACCATTTTCCTCTTGCAGGCTGTAACTTAGATGGTCCAGTTTATTGCTCGCATCGTAGCATTTTCACCTGGCTAAGACATGCGTTATTTCAAATTGTACTTTGTCCAAGGAAGGACAGAGGATTTGGGGCAGGAGTGTCACGTATAGTACACGTGGGAATTTGCCTCACCGTTTGTCGAGGAGCTCAGAGCTGCCTACACCCGCAGCTAGTGGGGTACAGGTTTTCATCCTTAACACAAAGACACAAACTTCATGTCACAACTGACAAAACTCTTACCTTGATCTGCCTCTAGAAGAAAATAGGGTATTGCTTGCTAGACCTCTTCACGTTGGCTGCAGGGGAGATGAGGAAAGATTGAAAGATTGATTATTTTTGCCAAAAGGCAAGAGTTTTGGAAACGCTGGAGTCTTGTCTGATGCAGAAGCGAGTGTGGATACAGCGTGCAGCGTCAGGAGAAGGCTGCCTGCGTGTGCAGGCTGAGCTCTGACTGCTGAGGGAATTGCTGCGGAGGAGCTGTCAGTCCGTTCGGGTTTTTGTAGCAGAATTAGTGAGTACAGGCTTCTGAGAATACAACCAAAGACCTCTTCTCCTGTGATTTCCTGCACTGGGAACACTGGCCTACAGCACTCGCATCAGGCATCATTATGCATTTCTTATCCGTGCAAACGGCATCTTAAGGTCCAAGGTGATGTCCTGTAAGGTCTTAGGCACCACGAGGCATCTCAGGCCAATGCTGGAGGCTGCAGATAGGGCTGGAATTGGAATCTTAATTTTCCTCATCAACCTTCTGTGGAACCCTCAGGGATAATGGAACTCCTCAGACATGCTCAGCGCCCCTTCTTCCCGTGTTAGCTTTGGTGATGGAGGCTTCCCAGCTTCGATGCCTCTCAGCCCCTTGATTTCCTGGCCTCTGAAGTGGGAAAATATATATGAGAGAGTTTTCTTTACGTCAGGCTAACATGTCTGTGCCGTGTACACTGATACGGGGCTCTGTCCTTCTGTCCAACAGGGTGAAATTGGACCTGCTGGTAACGTTGGTCCTACTGGTCCTGCTGGTCCCAGAGGAGAGATTGGACTTCCCGGCTCTAGTGGTCCTGTTGGCCCCCCGGTGAGTAACTTGCCAGATTTTATTGTTGGACAGGGGAAACTTGAGACTCCGAATAAACCAGTATCCTTGTCTTTCTTAACAGGGCAACCCCGGTGCCAACGGTCTCCCAGGGGCTAAAGGTGCAGCTGTAAGTACCGCCTCGCTCACACCTGTCTGCCCTGGAAGAGGGATTCTGTAAATGCAGCAGAAAAGATAACGGGCTCACAATACCTTTTCGTTTTCCCCCTTCTCTCTTGGGCAGGGTCTTCCCGGTGTCGCTGGTGCTCCCGGTCTGCCCGGTCCCCGGGGTATTCCTGGTCCTCCTGGCCCTGCCGGTCCCGGTGGTGCGAGAGGACTTGTTGTAAGTGACCTTGTATTTTTGCATGGCTTCAGCTGGCAATTGGACACGGTGCCCAAACTTGTAAAAGATGTCCTCTGGATGTGTTCTTGTACTGAATGCAGACTTTTTGGGTGGTTTTTTGGGTTTTTTTCCCGCTATAATTAAACAGCATTGTTCATTTCTGTGTCTCACTGCTTGCTCCAGGTGTTGAGGGTGAAGAGGTTCGCTTTGCTCTCTGTTTGGGGGGTTAATGCCATTTTTGGGTGTTTTTAATGTGTTTCTTTTCATGCCTGTTAAGCCGAGAATGCATTTAAGTTCACTGAAGTAGAATCAAAATGGAGTCAGGCACGGCATCGGGTGATGGAAGAGCGTTTTGATTCGTGAGAAAGTTGTCTGGGTAGAAGTGAGATTTTTGGAATGATGCTTAATTCCGTGATCTCTCTTTGTTTCGGACTCCAGGGTGAACCAGGCCCTGCTGGTGCCAAGGGAGAAAGCGGCAACAAGGGTGAGCCTGTAAGTATGGCAAGGCGGGAAGGCTGTTCCCGTGAGTAAAGCCTGACGGTATCTGCAGCCCAGTGTCTGATCTCCTCTTTTTTTCTCTCGTTTGCCTGCACTAGGGTGCTGCAGGGCCCGCTGGCCCTCCCGGTCCCAGCGGTGAGGAAGGCAAGAGAGGCAGCAACGGGGAACCCGGCTCCGCTGGTCCCCCCGGCCCCGCTGGCCTGAGGGTAGGCTCCCTCTTCATCTTCCAGAAGTAGAAGCAAAAAGGAAAGAAGAAGTTAAGCTAGGCTCACAAAGGCAAATTAATTATGAGTAATTAAATTTACATCAGCAAAGGTCGTTGGCCATTTTGAACCTTTTGATCGGTTGCGACCAAACGTATTTTGGCTTTGTTGCTGCCTTACCCCTGCAGTAATGAAAGGCTGCTCTGAGTTCTCCTTTTCCTAATATCTAGTGAATTATCTTGGGTTACTCTTAAAGCTTTGCGATGGGATTTAACTGCTTAAACTGGGTAGTTGGCCCACTGGTCCTGTGAGGCGAGAGGTGTCCTTCTCACCGGCTGAGGAGACCACTCGGGGAATGTCAGGAGCCGTGTGGCTTCCCGCAGGAGCAGGAGTGGAAAAGAGAAGGAAAAATGTGTTGTTTCCACTATTATTTTTTGGGTGGAGATGAGGATTCGGTGCTGCACCTCAGGTGGGGTGTACGGTCAGAGAGAAGCTGGTCAGTCCCCGCAGAGAAGCGAAGGTGGAACAGGGTGGGCTGGGTTTGGGGGGTCCTGTTTGCTGGGCACGGATGGAGCCCGATGAGCAGTGAAAAAAAAACGCTCTGAGAGAAGCAGATGAGAATTTAAAGAAATCCAAAGGACGGGAGAGGAAACTCCTCCACAGAGTACTTTTTCCAGTGAGGTGTGTTTGTGTAGAGCTGCACCTGCCCCAAGTTGAGCAGACGTGGCTGCTCGGAGGGCTGAACTTCATCCAGGGCTGCAGACCTTGCAGGAACAGATTTATTCCTTACCCTTCATTTGCTCTGTGTTCCCCTGCAGGGTGTGCCTGGATCTCGTGGTCTCCCTGGAGCTGATGGCAGAGCTGGCGTCATGGTAAGACTTTTGTTCTGGGTCACTATTTCTAAATCATCTTCTGCATACAGATGAGCGGTGCTTTTTTTTTAATACCTTTGGCTAATTTTATGTATTTATTTTGGTAGGGACCTGCTGGTAACCGTGGTGCTAGTGGTCCTGTTGGTGCTAAGGGTCCTAATGGTGATGCTGGCCGTCCTGGTGAGCCTGGTCTTATGGGTCCAAGAGTAAGTTTGAACTCTGTGGTGTAAGTTTGAACTATCCAAAAAGAAAATGACTTGCAACTTAGGGACAAAATTATTCAGAAGTCCAACTGCAAAAAGCTCAGCCTGTGCTAACCACAATTAGGGCAGATGGTGGCTGTGTCCTTGTCTTGTGTCCTCTTTTTGCTGCTCTTTCTTTTCCTGCCCCACTCCATGAAGTGAAAGAGTTTTCAACGCACATGTGAACCATCAGGCATCTGCAAACAATTAAGCACATTTTCTGTCAAAGCAGAGCCTAAATGAGTTTTTCTAAGTGAAACGGGTATTTATCTACCCTGATTTTTCAACCGCCATGGGAGCACACCCCACCAAGTTAAACTCCAGGCTGTTCTGGATGTAGATTTGATAAGACATAGAGTCCTGTTTCCAGCGTGTACACGGATAACTCGGTGTCTGTGTGTGTTTGCACACGGGTAGGCAAAAAAAAATGTTGGTTAATGGTGGGCGAGAGGGTTCCCTTCTAAAAACCTGAAACCTTTCCTTTCTCAGGGTCTCCCAGGGCAGCCTGGAACCCCAGGCCCTGCTGGCAAGGAAGGTCCTGTTGTAAGTACCTTGATTTTTTGTTCTGTTTCCCTGTTGCATGTGAAACACAGACAGAACCTGAGGCTTTGAAAAGCAGAGATCTCAGCGCTGAGCTCTTAACGCAGCTCTGCCTGAAACCAGCAAGATATTTTACTGCCATATTGCTTAGAAGATCAGTGAGAAGCTTCCCATTCATTTTCTGTGGGTCTCGGATCAGGCCTGTGTCCTGGAAAGGGAAGAAGAAATACACAGTTTTACAAAAAGGAGGAGGATGGAGGAACGCATGAGCATGCAGTGTATAAAAGGTGTTTAGACGTTAAATGGCGTTTGCTTCCTGTCAGTACAGCTTTCTGCTAAACCCGAAGGCTAATGACCCAGCCACCTAAGAGTGTGGCTCTTTTTCTAGGGTTTCCCTGGAGCAGATGGCAGGGTTGGGCCAATCGGTCCCGCTGGCAATAGGGGTGAGCCTGGCAACATCGGATTCCCTGGACCCAAAGGTCCCACCGTAAGTACAGCACAGAAACCTGCTATCACTGTAAGGTATTCTCAGACTAATCTGTAGGTCCCCGGTCCCCAAATCTAACAACTCCCCTAACTCCAACTCTCCACATCTCCCTGTGTCCTCCTCTACTGCTTATTGGGTGGCATCTGCTTCCATTCAAGGGTTCCATCTTAAATTATCTTTAAATATTTAAAATATTATTAAGGAAATTAAAACCAACTTAATTAGTTGTGGAGTACTTGGGCATTGAAATGATTAGAAAAAATATGTCTCTATTATAATTTCTGCGTGTGTTTTATCATTTCTATATGTACCCTTCTGTAGAGGTTCTGCAGAGCTTGGCAGCAAGCCCGAGTTTCAGACCCGGAGTATTGTTATTTATGGAGCACGATCCAAACCTCCCTTTAGGGGAAGGGCTGCCAGTGATTTCACAGGGGCTGTCAACACGCGGCGCAGAGGCCACAGGCAACAATAATCCTCTCCTGTTCTTGTGGTGCGGCTGTACATACACACAGACACGCAGACATAGAGCGTGTCGCATGGGACACCCTGCAGAGTGGCATCAATTATGATCTCAAAAAATAAAGGAATGGAGTTGGGAAAAGGGAAGATGTTTCTTTTTGAGCCGTTCTCTCTAAGTAGTTCAACAAGGCAGATGGAGCTTGTGGGTGGTTTAGTTCAGGTTAAAGAAATGTTACAACAAATCTTCTGGCAAGGAGAGCACCAGTTGCTGTTTAGGAGTCTGAACTGAATTCGGTGTGACCTCTAGCTTAACTTTGCATCTTTTCCTTTCAACTTCAGGGTGAACCTGGCAAACCTGGTGAAAAAGGCAATGTTGGTCTTGCTGGCCCTCGGGTGAGCGGATGTGTTTTCTTTATCAACCTCCAGAGAGAAAAAAGTAGATTTTTAAAACGTCTGTAATAAAATAGCATTATCTTGTGCAAGCTTGAACGGATGATGAAATAGAAAAGCAGTTGGGAATGTGCTTCTCTGGCCTCGTGTCAGGGGGGACTGTTGCTTAACGGATAAATGAAGACTACCCTTCTGGGGTATTAATTGGCTAATTACAGGGTCTCAGCTTCCTACGAAGTGGGGAAAAAATAGCACTCCCTGGGAAAATTTTTCAGGACAGGTTTCGGTTTCTAATTTATCCTGTAAATGTCCAGCTTTTTACTGATAGTTGGAACTTCTTCCATTTAAGGGACAAATTAATTTGTCTGTTGTGGGAAGAAGTGCTATCAACAGGGTTCCTATAACCTGTACTTCCAAAGTGAGTTTCCTCAGGGATAAATGTGCTGCAATGACTAAAGCAGTCACCAGAATTTAAAATGTTAAGGCATCATTAGTACCCTTTGAGAGCGAAGCTCGTACAAATAAATGGCTACGTTTAAACTGTGCAGCCAGGGACCTGTTTTTAATTTTTTTTTTAATTATTATTTTGGCACAGAATCACTTTGGAGAGATGTTATTTGTAACAAATCAAAACTTTGGTAACCGCTTTCTGCTTGCACATGTTTAGGGTGCTCCTGGTCCAGAGGGGAACAACGGTGCTCAAGGTCCTCCCGGAGTCACTGTAAGTCACGGATCCAATGTGTGATTCGCTTTCCATTAATGGGACTCCCCATTTTAACACCCATTTTCCTGCATTTCTCCTTCCAACACTTGTTTGTTCCATCCAGGGCAACCAAGGTGCAAAGGGTGAGACAGGCCCCGCTGGCCCTCCCGGCTTCCAGGTGAGGAACGCTGTGCCCCACTCCAGCTGAGCTGTGGTTTAGGAGCCACCGGGTGCTTCTGCCTTAACTTTACTTGTTCTCTTCCTTCTTTACTCCTAGGGTCTGCCAGGTCCCTCGGGTCCTGCCGGCGAAGCTGGTAAACCAGGCGAAAGGGTGAGTGCTGCAGAAGCAGGGGCAGGCATCCCAGATGTGTTATTTTTGCACTTGCCAAAACAAAGCCATCGGGGTTAGACGCAAAGTTTAACAGCCCCCTTTGTCAAAGCCACCCGCGAACCAAGAAAGATCTGTCAGGATTTGCAACATGAAGGTTTTTTTCCCCAAAAAGTTTTTGGAATGAAACTGAGCAAAGCTAATCCTTCGCTTTATGGGCTGTGAGCACCAATAATCTGTGCCCCCTCTCCCAAAAGACAAGACAGTACATGACAAATATTTGACTTAGAATTGCTTTTGAAATCTTCCAAGATTGAATCAAACCTGCCTTACTCCGATTTGCTTTTGCTTTTGGTGAATTTCCAGCGGGATGCAGCTGCGGTGGCTCTCTGGTAATTCGGGCTCGAGGTTCTGCCCAGCGTGTGCCGTGACCTGCAAACGGGGCAGCCCTGGGCCGTACCCCCCGTGGTGGTTATGGTTACAGCTCTCTGTGTCCCTGTGAAAGTTTACATTGCATGTACCTGAAAAATGAGCTTGGATTTTAATCGCCAACTCTTTTCTTCGGATAAGACATAATAATTTCACGTGTGCTTTGAGATACCGCGCTGCTTTATGAAAAGGGGATATTTTTGTGTATCCAAAATACTGGCTGTAGCCTGAAGGTTTTCAATAGGCTGCTGCAATTTGAGAAGCGTTTCTGTTTACTGCTAAACACCAAAGCACAATTTAAACTAATGACTTTGGTAAATGGTGTTTCTAAAACAATACATCTGCTCTCTTCCAGGGTCTTCATGGCGAATTTGGTGTCCCTGGTCCCGCTGGCCCAAGAGTGAGTCACTCATTTGAAATGTAGCACAGACTGGCTAAATGATGTCCCCAGAAATAATAGTAGCTGTAGACATTGACAGTTTTCTCCAGACAGACAGTCCTTCTCAGGGAGTATGCTGTGATTGCACGCTGTATTGCACTCACAGTGTTGCACTGTGAAGAAACACCTGCAGAGAAGCTTTCCTGCAAGGCAAGAAGGTCCCGCTTATGCAGAACAATAACTAGTTTATAAAATGCTCTGTTAATTACTTGCTTTCCAAATGCACCTCTAAAGAGGTTGATATTTAAACTACTGTCGCTTCCTCTTCTCTTCTGGCTTCCAGACTCACTGTATTCATGGCAAATATTCCCATTAACTCATTGTCAGTCATGTCAACCAGTTGAAATAGCACTTTTCTTCCCTATATTTAGTGCCCTGAGGCTGTGTAGATAACCATGTCCTCTTTAAACTTTCATTTTCCTCATCTGTCCAAGCCAAGTTCCTCTTACAACTGTAGCAGCAGTTTCCTGGCTCAGCTCCTGCCTGCCTAAAGCTCCTCGTACCCAGCCAGAGGTACTGCATTCAGTATTCCACGTTAGGTCTTCCAGGTGCTTTGTGTGACAAAATTAACACTTCTGAAAAATCCCTCACTGCTTGGGCCACAAGCGGCTTGCCTTTTTCGTGGCCATATCGTATCGTTGGCTCTTGGCTGTCACCTTTCCCTTTCTGTCATTTCCACTGGGTCAACATCCCGTTTACAGCACAAAGCCTCGGTTTTGGTGCCTAAATAAATGCCCTGGTACTCTGCATGCTTGAATCTTCTTCCACTTGTGCTGTGACGGCCACCACCCAGCAGGTCGTTGGCTTCTTCCTCTGTAACATGCCAGCCCTTCCTCCTGTTCCATCCATGTCATAGCTGCATATTCCATAAACGTCTGTCTTCCTTTTCTCCCTCTCTGTCCCTTACAAGGTGTGTGTAAAAATAATGAAAAGATACAGTATTTGGGGAACATCGCTACTGTGTAATTTAGCCTTCTGCATCGCTTGTGCTCTTTACAGCTTGCTGTCTCTTCTCGAGTCAGTTCTCATCGAAACTCCCAGATTCTTCAGCACAACTGGACCTCTCTGTTGTGCCTTACCAGATTATTCGCCGATGTCCAGCTTGACCATACTGGGATAACTGGAGATGTCTTTAGTAAAACCGATATTTCTGTTTTTGATAGATGAATTGTGCATTTCAGACCAGCCTCTGGCTGCTTGCACATCTCCAGATAGCCTCTGCTGCAGAATTCATCCTTTTACCTGTGACAACGTCCAGGTCACATTAGTAGGCTTTAGCTGCCACCTGGATTCATCAGGATTCATCAGGATTATGCCACTGTCAAAATATTTGTTTGCCAATTACCCTGGCTCTAATTTCACTAGAACCCCTAATCTGCCCTCAAATTTGTATCAGAAGCTCCATTTGACAACGGAGTCCAAGACACTGTTACCAGAACGAGCACGGGAGCCAAAATCTGTGTGCAAGAAGCCCTTGTGCTTTCTCAGCTGGTGTCACGATGCAAGGCTTGAGTAATTCACTGCTGTATTTCTGTCAAAAGCCAGAGCCAGTTCGTACCACCAGTTCAGTTAAGATCTGCCCACTTCTTAATGGAGTTCTTCCTGCTTTGTTCAGACAAAACCGCGTTGCGTTGTCATTGCTGCCAGTTGGTGCTTGTACACCTCTAAGCTAGAGAACAATTGGGGGAAGGACTCAGCCGAGACTCTCTCCTGCAGGGTGAGCGTGGTCCTCCCGGTGAAAGCGGTGCTGTTGGTCCCACCGGTCCCATCGGAAGCCGTGGTCCATCTGGCCCACCAGGCCCTGATGGCAACAAGGTACGTTCCAGCTTCTTCGGCTGCCGTTGCCTTTCTGCTGAATCCCTGCTGAAGGCAGTCCAAGCCCTTCTTTCTCAGGAGTGATGACTAGTAACAGGTAGCTCTCCATACACCATAGCCCCTGGGTCCTTTCTCCACGTGGTAAAGCTCCATCCCAGCTAGTCCATGCTGATATTGGAGGTGTTTGTATTTAGCGTAATAGACGATGGGAGGGGAGCTCCAGTTTGCACTCCGTTTGAATACAGTTTGTCAGCTGGGTGTGCTGTTATTCTGGTTTGAGATAGGGTCCAGGATTTGGGTGAAAATTCATGCTGGCTTCTATTTATACCCTCCTCTAGTTATAGACAAGAAGCTCTTGTGTGTGGTCAGCCATGCTTTCCCAAAACATCAGCACAATAAGGAGCAGTTGCCTAGCAAAATAACAGTGATTTGATGCTAACTGAATATGGGTGGTAGTTGTCAAGATTTTCATGGGTAGTTCCTTCACAGAAGTTTAGTTTAGAATGTGGGGACACCCTAAAACCTCAGGAGCCCACGGAATCAGAGAGAGTGTTCGTGACTGGCATCTTCACTAGCTGAAAAAAGCAAAATAAGTACAATAGCTCCAGGTGAAATGGTACTGCTCACGCTGTTTGTGAGTAAGCAGAACGATGGGCAACGTAGGAAAGGCGGAATTTTGTTCCACGTGGTGTGTATGGTCTGACGCTGTCTTACACGATGCGTGTTGCTCCCAGGGTGAGCCTGGCAATGTCGGTGCTGCCGGTCCTCCTGGTCCTGCTGGCTCTGGTGGAATCCCAGGAGAGAGAGGTGTTGCCGGTGTTCCAGGAGGCAAGGGTGAAAAGGTAAGGTTCCTGCTCCGTTACTGCACGGCTGGCTTTGCCAGGTGCTTTGATTTCATTCACTTAAGAACCTGCAGGTCACCCCGATGCAGCTTCTGTTTGCCGTGAGGCTGTAGTAGGTGGTGACTCGCTGGCGGCCAGTAACTGGAGGATTTGTTGGTCTAACAGACGAGCAGCCTTTTCTAAGGTGGTGTTTTGATCTTTGCTCCACCTTGGGAGGTAGTTTAAGTGGCAGTTAGTGCTTCCCAGGATTGGTTAACAGTGAGCTTACCTGTACGGGGGAGATACTCAAGCTGGCTGCGAGTGGGGGCGTCAGGGCAGCAACGGCCCTGCCCAGCACGAAGGACCGAGTCTCTCATCAAACCCGTGACCGCTCGAGGTGCCGTGTCTATGATAGAAGCAAATCAGTTACAAAATCGTTACGATTATATTAGTCGACTATAAAATCAAAAAGCATTTTAGCCCTTAAGTCCTCCTGTAAACTCGTGAGGCTGCAAGTCCTGTCGCTACCTTTGCTTTATCCGTATAATTATCTGTGAAATTGATTCTTACCTTGCTACGTGCTCTCATTCCACCTTCTCTTCTGCTCATTATTTAAACTCAAAACTGAGATTTCTAGAACTGCCTTATTGGTTTTGAACTAAAAAAAAAAAATAATCCACAGTCATTTAGCACAAATGGAGTTGTAAGGAAATGAAGATGAAAATCACTTGCAGTTTTTAATAAACCACTGTGTAGGAGCAGGCACATTAGCACCAAAGAGTAGGGTGTAGTTAATAATAGTGATGGCCTAGATATAACTTTTCGTTATACAAAACATATGGCATTTTATGTGAGCACTCAGATGACATCATTGTTTTTAACAGCTATTTTCCTACAACTGTTAAAACTACAACATGAATACCCAAAAGAATTTTTATGTATGGTTGGGGTTTTGGCCAAAAGAAAAGGGATTTTGAGGGGAATTTACCTTCAACGTTTGGAATATACATCAGCTTGGGTTTGAATTTTTAATTCCATTCAGAATTCTTGCTGCCAAGGGGAAACTAAATAGGTTTGCCATGATGGAGAGGCTCATATGAGGGAGAGTCATAATTCTGAAAAGCACATCAGTCCCCTTTGCTGGGAAATTCTCGCTTTTCATGCTAGTACATACTCAGCAATATGAATGAAATAATAATCAAAGTCCATTCCCCCAAACCCCGAGCATGATCAGCATCTCATCTGACACACAAGTAATAGTTGGATGACCAGCAGTGAACAGTTCAAGACCTCTTTCATCCAGACTGTTGTGTTTATTACCAATATAAAGCCTTTTTTTCCCCCGCTCTGGCTTGTAGGGTGCCCCAGGTCTGAGAGGTGATGCTGGTGCCACAGGAAGAGATGGTGCCCGGGTAAGTGTCTTCTGGTTCTGCCAGAGTTTATCCTGCTACACCTGAGAGCTTCAGTGACTAAAAAGGATGTTCAGGACTTACATCGCCCACTTTACTGCAGTTCCTCTTAGTTCTGCTCATCTGTGATACAAATCAATATGGTTTTATTGCTCCTTGTCCAGGGATGCTTGAATCTGGGGAGAAGAGGGAGATAAGTGATGACTCCTCCTGCACACAGGCAGAGAAATTGCAGCAGCAGAGAATCTTGTATTTCACAGACAATTGTTCTGTCTGACATTATCCTCTTTAACAGCCAATTCTAAAAGCAGCCTGCAGTGCCACACAAAACGATCATTAATTTGAGTTTTTGGCTGCCTGTCCCACTATTCACAGTTTTGAAGGAAAACAACATAGATTTTAGTTTTGTAAAATCACGTGTCCTCCACCGGGACTGGTACTGTTCAATAACTTTGTTGGTGACATGGATGTTGGGGGTCGAGTGTACCCTCAGCAAGTTTGGGGAGGATAGCAACCTGTGTGGAGCAGTAGGGAAGGGGTGGCATCCAGAGGGGCTGGGGCAGGCTGGAGAGGTGGGCCCATGTGAACCTCATGAGGTTCAACCGGGTTCAGGGCAATCCCAGGAACAAGTCCAGGGTGGGTGGAGGATGGTTAGAGAGCAGCCCTGAGGGGCTGGATGGGGATTTGGGCAACCTGGTCTGGTGGGAGGTCTCCCTGCCCAGGGCACGGGGTGGCACTGGATGATCTTTAAGGTCTCTTCCAGCCCAAGCCATTCTATGACTATATTAAAAGCAGCTGGAAGAAAGCCCCATGCATGTTTCCAGGAAGGAAAAGAAAAAATATTAGAAGTAGTCACTCTGCTTACATTTCGTTAGAAATGGTGTCCTGTCTTTTGACCTGCAGGGTCTCCCTGGTGCTATTGGTGCTCCTGGCCCTGCTGGTGGTGCTGGTGATCGGGTAAGTCTACTCTTCGAATGACAAAGCCTGTTGTTTCTTTACACACTTGACCCATGCATGAATATTTAAGGTGCGGAGTTCCATAAAACCAATCCCATCTTTCTAGTGTGCACAAGTTCTCCGAGTTGCTCAGGTTTGGGAGGGAAGCGTTAATTGGGACTGTAGAACTCTTCAGGGAAGTTTGTCCTAGCAACCCAGAGCTTCTCCTGAAAGGGCAGGGGAGGGAGGCACAGCTGCCTGGCAGTGGGTTATATGGGGAGAGGGTTCTGATTTAGGCTTTGTCTGAAATTCTTCTCCACAATCCTCCTTAGGTTGTGATACGGTGATGAACACATCAGCTAGGAATGATTCTTTATCCCGACCAAGTATCGTTACAAATTACTAATGCAGGGTGGGTTCAAGGAGAAGCATTTTCAGCAGCACCCTCTCCACTGGAGACGCAGGGAGACTCGCTCCGTGTGCCTGTACCTTGAGATCACCCCAGCTCTCACTGCAGCGAGGCCTTCCCCCACGGCGTCATAACATTTTCTGCCATCTCTTTTAGGGTGAAGGAGGTCCTGCTGGTCCCGCTGGTCCCGCTGGTGCCCGTGGTATCCCTGTAAGTAGCAATTCCTAGAAACTCGTCCTGTGTTAAAAGGCATGACGTTCAGAAAAATGCCCGTTCCAACCAGTCCTCTCTTCTTTGTCCTCTCCTTAGGGTGAACGTGGTGAGCCTGGTCCCGTGGGTCCCAGTGGATTTGCTGGACCTCCTGTGAGTATTGGTTTTGCTTTCCTCTTACCCATGCCACGCTACTCCTCTATTTCCTTCCTGAGTTTTTCCAGCTCCTTACTCTGTGGTTCTCTGCCCATAGGGTGCAGCTGGTCAGCCTGGCGCTAAAGGCGAGCGTGGCCCGAAAGGACCGAAGGGTGAAAGTGGACCAACGGGTGCTATTGGCCCAGTGGGTGCTTCTGGACCACCAGTAAGTGAACTGTGTCTCTGGAAAATGCGTGGTTCCTAACTGTGCTAGGCAGGCAACACGCTAGCCTGCAGCCCTTACATTTTGAACAGGCAGTTAAAAAAAGCAGCGGAACTTCAAGCTCGGCTCTGAGGGAAGTCACCAGACTGATTTTTGCACTTCATGTAAACTTTGTCAGTCTATTTATGTCACCCTATTGATGAGTCTGGAAATGAAACAAAGAGAAAAAAATAGTAATTTTCAGCTTGCCCTGAAGATCAGCAAACCCAGTCTGTCTTGGACCCTTCAGGGAGTGATTGTGGGTCACCTCTGAGCTGAGGATGATGGTGTCTTCCCCCCAAAGACAGGCTGTGCTGCCACAGGTCTGACTTTCAGACCCAGTCACCCAGAAGCCTTTGTGCAAATTTGTCTGTGCACCCACCGGCACCCAGGCTTTTCACGTGCTAAGGCCTTTATAGCTCCAGGGTAGGTGCTGCTTCACCTGCGTGCAGCCCCTTACTGGGGAGCTGCCTGCAGTGATGCAGAAAGTCAGGCCCTGGGGTCTCAGCTACTGCAAAGTCTTGCAAGGTCATGTGGGGTTCTTACTGTAGGCTTCTAATAGTCTTTCACAGTTGGACTTCTGGATTTGACTTGGATACATGTAATATTTGCAAGGCAAATGAATTTGAATCATAAATGCCGGGTGCAGCTCTCCTCAGTCCATACAATGCTGATTTAAAATGTCTGTGAGAACTTACTATCCTAATGTCAGGACAGGAATTGTAGTTTGGGGCCCAGCCCTCCTCCTGTTAAAGTAAAAAGCAAAATCACCCTTGAACTTTTGTGAGAGTGAGCCCGACCACTTACTCCAGAGAGGGGACAGGGACAGGCTTTGCTTGACTGATCTTTCTTCTTCAATCCTTCATGCGTAGGGTCCCGTTGGTGCTGCTGGTCCTGCTGGCCCTCGTGGTGACGCTGGTCCTCCTGTAAGTATCCAGGCTTTGGGCACTGAGGCGGTCGCTTTTTCATGCAGTCATTGCTTCCTTTAACCCAAATCTTCCTTTCACTTTTATTTTTAGGGTATGACTGGTTTCCCTGGTGCTGCTGGAAGAGTTGGTCCTCCTGGCCCTGCTGTAAGTGACTAATGAGGGAGCCCTAGTGGGAGATAAGTCAGGAGTCGCGTTGGTTAGGGAGGGAAAATCCTCATTTTTGTTGCACGGATTCTCACTGAGCTGGAATCACCTCGGGTCCTTACAGGACTGGATGAGATGAGAGAAAAGTCTCTTAACTGTTTAAAGTCCCAGAGCAGGAGTTAGGCATTTAATTTGGGGTGGGTTTTTTACACTCCATCGAGCATCCCTCTGCATCTTGAGGTGCCCAACTGCCTGTGAAAATCTGTGTTCCTTTTGCTTTTTGGTCACCACCGGTAACTTCACGGCCATTGATTTTGAGTGGAATAAGAAAGTCGTGTCCTATTTGAAATAGAATGTGATCCTGTGTCTGTGTAAAGTACCCACAGTTCCAGCCCCTGACTCCTCATTGTGTTAAAGAATAAGAATCTCTGCTTCTTTATTTTTCAGCCAAAAATTCTCATTTCGGTTTGACATTAGTTTTCAAAGGTGTTTCCAGGCTTTACTAAAATGCACTTCTTTCCTTCCATACCCTATATTTAAATATTTTGTAAATCCCAGTATCCATAGCAAATAATCCTCCTGGAAGAAGATTTTTCGCATAGATTTTACAGCTGCAGTTAAAGTCTCCAGAGCCGAATGAGTATTTTCCTGCCAAATTTTGCCACTTTCCCCTGCGATAACGACACTGGTATTTCTACTGAAGCCAGTCACCCACTGCTAACAAAAGCGATAGAAGTTGCTGCTTGAGCACAGCTGATAACCTGTTCATTGCCAAGGATGATTTCTGCACGTGGACATGAGATGAACCTTCTCTCTGCTCTCCCCGCTGAATGGGTCTAATGGTACCGTATTCACACTCAACCCTAGGGCATCACTGGTCCCCCCGGCCCTCCTGGCCCAGCTGGCAAAGACGGTGCTCGAGGTCTGCGTGGTGATGTTGGTCCCGTTGGCCGTACTGGTGAACAGGGTATTGCTGGCCCACCTGGGTTTGCTGGGGAGAAAGGTCCGTCTGGAGAGGCTGGTTCTCCTGTAAGTAACCAAGTATCACATCTCACAGAAAATGCTTCTCTTTGAGTAATTCTTACAGTTTCTAAGATACTTCTGCTATTCGTGAAGTGCTTTTCTCTTTCATACGTAAATTTATCAAAGCTTGTAAGTAGAAGTTCTGCTGGGGCTCAGGAAATGGTTTAAGGGTGTGTTTCACAAGGGTCCATATTTTCTCTCTTTCTTTTCTCGTGGTGAGTTGCATCCCTCTCTGGGAGTCGCCCAAGGGAAAGCAGCGAGGTCGACTGCCAAGGAGATTGCTGCTTGGTCCCAGAAAGGACAGCAGAGTCTCCTGCTCTGAAATCAGGCACCAGGGGTGGAAAGGGAGGAAAGTATGAACCACGGGGTCCGTTTAGAACGGTCTCGGTTCACTTCTGCATCAGACCCACTAATTCGTGGGGATCATGAGGTTAAAGTCATCTGACCCCAGGTTGGCTTAGAGTCGTGCAAATAAATAAATTAATTTTGAGTGTCTTTAAGCTTGCACATCCAGAATTACTGGTGTTTTGAAAGTCAGACACATTGGTCTTACAGAGCCCTGTGCCTGTGTGAATTACCAGTCTGTGGCTCAAAAATCCATAGAGTTATTTTCTGTGATCTGCAGAAGCTGCAGCTAAGAATGAAATCTTCAGTGTCACTATCGGATGTGCGTGTTGAAATTTTGAGTGACAATTGAAAATTTGCCCTTTAGTGTCCAGTATAAAGCAACAGATTTTCTAATTTCTGTGTTCTAATGCAATTGCAGTTATGAAAAGCATAACTGGGGTGGTAGGACAGACTGCACGCTGGGATAATCAGTTAGGTTAATCTGTTGGGATGATTACTTACCCCAAGTTCAGTGCCACGTGCTCTCAAATTTCAAGGAAATTGAAAAGTCACTGAATTAAACAACCTTTACTTAGAAAGGGTTGGTAGAGACCTCTGGGGGTTGTTTGGAGATGCCAGATCTTCTGAGGTGGTCCCAGGTGATCCATCTCTTCGCTATGGACTCCCCTTACATAGTCATCTCCTCTGGACTGAATAGCCTGATTTTCTTGTGTCACCCCCTGTAATTGGATAGGAAAGGAAAAAGCACAGGTGTGGAGTTGTTCACTAACAGCATTTTCACTGAAAAGCAGTCGTGAGGGGAGCGTGACCAGCTTTATTTTCTTCCAGACCTTTAGTTTTGTAGTTCTATCTTGTGTCTTGGTTACAGCTACATCCATGCAGGAACGAGCCCTTGACACCGCGCTGAGATCTCTGTTAATATAAATATTGTTCTCTTCATGCCGTAGGGTCCTCCTGGTACCCCAGGTCCTCAGGGTATTCTTGGTGCTCCTGGCATCCTCGGTCTGCCTGGCTCTCGGGGAGAACGTGGTCTTCCAGGCATCTCTGGAGCAACAGTGAGTATTCCACCAGTTAAATCCCGTAAGCAGATGGGCACAAAGGAAAACGCTCTGGTCTCCTCTTAAGGGAAACCGGCAAAAAGGAGATGATGTAGATTCTGCTGTTTCTGCTCCTGCTGCAAACAGAGGGTTTAGAGCAGGGGATGAAACATGACTTGTGTCTGCAGAGGAGCATATTTTTGAAGGGCATGACAGATTTCTGGTAGAAGAGATAGAAAATTTAGGATAAAGATAATATTTGGTGTAGTTGGAGGTGTTTCTTGTGTCCTGGACCTGTTTCACTTCCAGAATTGATTGCAGAGAAAGGTTTCCCTTAGACATAGGCCAACGGTGCTGTGAGAGGTTTGGTTTGTGTCGTGTTATAACGTCTCATTTTGTCACCACTGTTCCTCTACTAGGGTGAACCTGGTCCCCTGGGTGTTTCTGGTCCTCCCGGTGCCCGTGGTCCCTCCGGCCCTGTGGGTTCTCCTGGTCCAAACGGTGCTCCTGGTGAAGCTGGTCGTGATGTAAGCGGTGTCTTATTTCCTTTTCAGGGTTGCTTTTCTTTTACTCTGAGCCAAAGACAAATACCCAGAAAAGAAGGATGTAAGTGGAGGTGGTTCTGCCAGCAAACTTGAACCTTCTGCTGTCTGCAGGGCAGGACTCTAATAGGCATGGATTCCCACCCCAGCTAGGTGACAAATCCTGCAGGACATCATTTGTGTCTGAAATGCATCCTGGAGTCACCTTCCAAATCTGGAGTGAAACAGACTGCTCCCTCCAGTGCTCGGCCTTGAGTGATGACCTGGAGGATGGGGCCCTGCTCCCAGTTCTTCACAGAGCAGCAAAGAAACCTACCCGTGCCCTTTAACTGTCCAAGTTAGCAGTTCACCTTGAAGAAGGGGATCCGTACGGGGCTTACACTGTGAGAACAGCTGACGTATTGACACATTACTGTGTCTCCTGTCAGCAGAACTAGATAAAGCTTTCTCTGGGCTGTGTCAGGGAAGCTTATTTGATAACCCGAGCGCTGTTAATACAGGACTCCTGCCCGTCCCGAGACTCAGAGGATTTCAAAGACATTGTAGAGTAGTAATTTTATTTTGTGAGTATTAAAAGAAAGAAACTTTCTGTTCCGTGGGAATTGTCTGGAGAGAAAGGTTTGCTGGTGCACGCAGTGCAACAGTGGAAGTGCAGTTAATATTCACAAGGGAAGCCGTTTGGGCTTGTGAAGTACCAGAACAAAGCCATTTAGCTGCCACTAAAGTGGCCTTTTCTCGCCACTGGCATTTTTCATCTAAGAAGTAGGTCTCAGTTTTACAGGAGTGCAAGTGAGATGAGGGCCGCTATTGTCCTGACTTTTTCATTGACAGAAAAATAGGAAAACCCAGTAATTTTCTTCTATGCTGAACTTGTAAAACCTAAAGTATTTGAAGACCATTTTACTTTTTCTGAGAACATTAATATAGTTAAGGGACTTGAGAGTGGCATCTCTAAGGAAGAGTTTATCTTAAATTCACGCTATCCCTGTTGTCTTACGCATATTGGGAGCAGAGTGACCGACGCACAGTTCCACACGAGATGAAGGTTGTGGAGTTTAATGTGTTTCCATGGTATTTCAACAGGGCAATCCCGGAAACGATGGTCCTCCAGGCCGCGATGGTGCTCCTGGTTTCAAGGTAACTTGTTCTTCTCTTTTATTTTTGTAATCACGGAAGAAACACCCCCATTTGTGTAGGTCTGTAGCAACACCCCGTCTCTCCTTTTGCACTCCTTCATCCCTAGGGCGAGCGGGGTGCTCCTGGCAACCCTGGTCCCAGCGGTGCTCTGGGTGCTCCCGGTCCTCATGGCCAAGTTGGTCCTTCTGGAAAGCCTGGAAACCGTGGTGATCCTGTAAGTTGATGAGACCCTCTTTTATTTTTTTGGATTAACACAGGACTAACATTTTTCCATTGTGTATATGTACATTATGCATCAATTCCCCCCCCCAGTTTGTGGAAAATGCCTTTGCTTTCCGCAGAGATGCGTTGAGCATGGAACTGTTACTGGGTGTAATATACAGCAGTGACGTGTGTTTTCTGTTCCTGTTCCAGGGTCCTGCTGGTGCTGTTGGTCCTGCTGGTGCTTTTGGCCCGAGAGGTCTTGCTGTAAGTCTGATTTCTAAATACATCACGGCAATGAAGCAAGAAGAGAAAGCATGCTTTAGTAATAAGGACTTGTGCCTGTGCTGTAGACGTGGGCCCAAAAAGTAGTGCTTAAGAAGCTGTAAATGTTTATAGATGTAGAATCTCCACCAGTGTTCTCTCTTAAGGGACCCATCCTGAAGCTTGTGGGATTGACACTCTCCCTGGGTTTGTTAACAGCTTGTACATAAATATACATATCTCGGGGCAACCTTGGGCATAGTATGGAATGTTCGTGCTTTCTTCTTGCTTTGATGGTGGTACGTACCTGAAGCCTTCTCTTTGACTCCTCTGACGCCTCTATCCTTTCCTAGGGCCCACAAGGTCCACGTGGTGAGAAAGGTGTGCCTGGTGACAAGGGCCCTCGGGGTCTGCCTGGCTTGAAGGGACACAATGGGTTGCAGGGGCTTCCTGGTCTTGCTGTAAGTAAACCATTTTCAGTACTTTGAATAAAAAGAGAAAAAAAGGGGAGTAAGTTCACCGTGGTGTGGAATTAGGTATGCACAACCAGCAGGTTGATGCCGCTTAACTCTGCTCTGCATCCTACTCCAAAAATCCTAAGATTCTCTTTAATACTCAGTGCTCTTCCCATAAAATAGCAAATTTTGATACCGCCATCGATAGTTGGGTTTAGAACTGTGAGCACCATCAGTTGCCCTGAAACTTGACTGTGAAGGAATTCAAAAAGCTCAGCCTTTGTTTTCACATTATTTCTTATTTCAGCCAGGAATTGCAAAGCCTTTGTATCGCAGAGCAGCAGCAGGAATTTGTAGATTCGTTTCCCTTTACATTCTGGTGATGGGCTTTAGGAATTCTGACTTTTATTTTAAAGCCTTCTCTGAAAATCTGAAAAAATAGTACAGAGACTTTTATAGGTTATCTCTTTAAACACCTCTTCACGTTTTCTCTCCTCCCTCCCCAAAACAGGCATTTTATACCCCAACTCCACTAAAAAAGGCCATTAGCCCTGGATTCCCGTTCCCTGAGCCCACAAACGCATGTTGACTATCGCTGTCTCCTGAATCGTGCTAATACCCATGTGTGCCACTGCCATTTTTAGTGACTGTGGATGTGTTGTTCCCAATAGGGCCAACACGGTGACCAAGGTCCTCCTGGAAACAACGGCCCTGCTGGCCCAAGGGTATGTGGATTTAAGAGCATATTCAAATAACTCTCCCGTTCCTTTTACGCAATATATATTTACACCCCCATTTATATGGATCTCTGTAGTGTTTTCTGTTGTCATTAAACCGTTTGGGGTTCCTTTTAGGGTCCACCTGGTCCTTCTGGTCCTCCCGGTAAAGATGGTCGCAACGGTCTCCCTGGACCGATTGGCCCCGCTGGTGCACGTGGCTCTCACGGGAGCCAAGGCCCCGCCGTGAGTATAACTTAGCTTCTGCTGATTTAACACCATTATGTCCCAGTTACAAGAACATCACTTCAAAAGCCTCGCAGTTCAGGAAAAAATGTGGTTTAGCTTATTTTTCTTTTTTTAAAAAAAAAGACTTCCAAATGCCCGCTGTTGTTTAACATTACACGTTCCCCTGACAGGCCTAAAGCTGAGGTCCTTGTTCGTTCTGTATGGCCAGCCAGCCTACGCCCAGAGAAGGTGTGCCATTCCCACACTGTGTCCTCTACTGCCTGAGCCCAGCGTAGTCACCAGGGCAGGTCCATCCCTGCTGCCTCAGAGCAGAGCAGATTAGGTGCTAGGAATTAAGCAGGACTACGTGCGTGTTGGAAGCATTTAATTGAGGAAAGCCTCTGTCTAACTGAATGCTGTTTGTCTTTTGCTTTTGACAAACTTCAGGGTCCCCCTGGTCCTCCTGGTCCCCCCGGTCCCCCTGGTCCCAACGGTGGTGGATACGAGGTTGGCTACGACGCGGAATACTACCGGGCCGACCAGCCTTCCCTCAGGCCCAAGGATTATGAAGTTGATGCCACTCTGAAAACATTGAACAACCAAATCGAGACCCTGCTGACCCCAGAGGGCTCCAGAAAGAACCCAGCTCGCACCTGCCGTGACCTAAGACTCAGCCACCCCGAGTGGAGCAGCGGTACGTTGGTGCCAGATAATTCCCCTTCTGGCTCAGGGAACACTTCCAGGTTATTAGTGTTTTCGGATGAAAGGGATCCTCGACCACCCTGTGAAAACACTAAATGATCAACGAGGAAAGTCTCTGCCTCTACTGAAAATAGATACGAGAGCACTCTGAAAAGCTCTTTGTAGCTACTGTTGTGCAGTCATTAACACAAGAAGATCTAACCCTAGCTTCCAGTTGCAGTTTCTTATACATTAAGAGTCTAAAAATATGTATTTGTTCCAGTTACCATCATAATATTGTGCCTTGTTGTGACATTTATCACCTCTCTTGAGTTCCTCCAAACAAGTGCGTACAAACTAAACGCAAACGTCGGGCTGAGTGAACTATTGTTGGCGTTTCTCCCCTCGGTGCCAGGTTTCTACTGGATCGATCCCAACCAGGGCTGCTCTGCAGATGCCATTAGAGCCTTCTGTGACTTTGCCACTGGCGAGACCTGCATCCATGCCAACCCTGACAACATTCCCGCAAAGAACTGGTACGTCAACAAGAATCCCAAGGACAAGAGGCACGTTTGGCTCGGTGAGACCATCAACGGTGGCAGCCAGGTGAGTGGTGGAGGGGAGGGTGATGGTTTCCTAAGGTGCTCTCTGAAAAATGCCCGATTCACTCGCTCTCAGCAGGCAAACACATAAACCAAACTCAAATCCTAGAGGAGAAATGCATGGAAAAGAGAACTGCCCTTTTGTCTCAAGGGAACAGAGCTCCAGTTCCTGCTTGGATCACAGTTTGCTAAAAGGATTTCTCAGTATTGTTCTAACTTTTCTTGGTGCCTGCAAACGAGTTCAGCGTGAGAGTGGCTATTACTAAGGGAAGCTCACAGTGGAATAGGGCACAGGAGTGTAAAGGCAGTCTAGAAACTGTCTGGAAAAGTAAAAAAATCATAATTGCTTATGATTTTGGTTGAGATCTTTTACATATGACACTGTTATTTGTATCACATGAGGGGAGTTATTTATATTACGTGACAGATCCTGAGCGTGTGCCACTGTAGCAGTCAGAATTACCAGAGTAAGTCAAAACAAGCAGTATCTCTACGTGCACATTAGACGTCGTACTGGCCAGTCGCAAATAAATGCTTCTTGCACAGCTAAGGAGACCTAAGGGCATCATTCCTGAATGAAATGGAGTTGATCTTGTGATGAAATTGCGGTGTCCAAGCTCTCTGACGTAGGAACAGAAAAGCAGTCACACTGGTTCAGGAGGAGGGTCCAGGGCAGTCTAGGGGCCTGTTTCTTACAGTGGCAAAGAGATGCCATAAAAGAACATAAGAACGAAATAAACCTTTGTAATGCCTGCAGACACTATTCTCTTAGACTGAAAACAAAATAATCAGGGTCTTTCTTGAACTGTCCTCGAATCCCCACAAACTGGTAACACCTTATCTTGGGACAGAGTGCCACGATGCAGCGACCCCCATTCCTGTCTGGTTTTCAGCGTTACGTGATGCTCTGGAGTCCCAATAGACAAGAGATTGCAGACTTAGGTGTTGGGGATTTTAATGTCCCTAGGTCAGCTGTCACGTACTCCCAGTACAAACGCCCGCCTTCCCCCAGCAGTACCACTGACTGGGTTCCTTTCTGGTTTTCAGTTCGAATACAACAATGAAGGAGTGACCTCAAAGGACATGGCCACCCAACTTGCCTTTATGCGCCTGCTGGCCAACCACGCCTCCCAGAACATCACCTACCACTGCAAGAACAGCATCGCCTACATGGACGCAGAAACCGGCAACCTTAAAAAGGCTGTTATACTGCAGGGATCCAACGACGTTGAGCTCCGAGCTGAGGGCAACAGCAGATTCACGTTCAGTGTGCTCGAGGATGGCTGCTCTGTAAGTAACACAGAATCCACGGGCACCGTCACTGCTCCTGCTTAAGCATGGGGTTAGGGACAGAGTTGGGTTTTTTAAAGCAGCAGAATTTTGCGTAGTGAAGATAAGCAGGCTACAAAACCATCCGTGCCAGGTGTTGAACATGTGGGGAGTACCCAAACAAACCCTGCCGCCTTCTGCGTGGCAAAGAAAGAAAAAGCTTTACAGGGGGACCAGACCCAAATTCTGTGCGAGCTGTAGGAGGGACAGGACCTTCAAGTCCTGAGAAGCTCAGGCACTGAGGATTTAATGTCAGTGTGAATAATACGGTAGTTTGTGTAGAGCACCGTACATATGACTAAAGAAGATGAAAGTAAATGTTTTCTGCTTATCAGAGGTGTAAACAGTTGGATCTGGGGATCTGATTTGCCAACAGTGGCAGCAGAATTGATAGGAAATGATTTCAGAAGTACCCATGCAGCTGAAACAATGCTCAGTCCTATGGACAATGCAGTAACAATTGTAACGAACCTTCTCTTGCAGAGAAAGAACAACAAATGGGGCAAAACGATCATTGAATACAGAACAAACAAGCCGTCTCGCCTGCCCATCCTTGACATCGCACCTTTGGACATTGGCGGCGCCGACCAAGAATTCGGTTTGGACATTGGCCCAGTCTGTTTCAAATGAACGAACTAAAATTAACTTAAAGCCTCTCCCAAATTACTCTCTTGTCACTTCTTTTTGTAATGAAAGCTGACTCCTTCCATTTCTTCTGTTCATCTACTTGCTTAAACTCTGGGCGAAAGAGAAGGAGAAGAATTGATTGGAGCATTGTGCAATGAAATTTAATACAGCCCCAAAAGGACTTGGAAGTCTTTCAAGATTTAACACCTTGTTTTGGGAAATGTCAACCTTTGTAAAGAGAAAAAAAAAAAAAAAAACAAATAAAAAATCATGAAAGTTCGCACCACTTGTGGCCTTTGAGTATCTTCCACAGAGGAAGTTTAAAACCACAGCTTCCAAAGGTTTAAACTACCTCATACACTAAATCAAGTGTGATCCACATCTCTTGCAGGTACTTCTCAATGTGATCTGAGGTACTGTCAGTTCCACTCCCAATACAGTGGTGCTAATTGCATTATTACAGAGTCTCTCCAATACTTGAACTTCGATGGTGCTAGTAGTGTTTAAGGTGCCACTTCTGTTTCTTTGAAGTCTGTCTCAAAACTTAGGTTGTCCTGTCTCACCCGCAGCTTAAGCACGTGGATCATTCTTCCTCATCTTTGTCCTCTTCCTTCCAAATCAGGTGCTCCTGCTTTCAAATCTCATTTCCATCTTCTACAATAGGTTAAAAAAAAAAAAAGTCATCATTTCTCATAAAAGGAAAGAAAATGTATTTTGTATATGTGAGATGTTTAAATAAATTGTGAAAAAAAAAATTGAAATAAAGCATGTCCAGTGTTCCAAAAGAAACTATTTAATGAGTAAAGTTACTTGCTTAGATGCAGTGGCAGATTCCCGTGCCCAGAAGGGACAGTACGTTTGCATCGCTGCGATTCTCTCAGCCTTCTACCTTCCTGGGGTGTGACTGAACCTTCAGCTCCTCAATTCAACACCACCTTTTGAAAAGTCCACAAGAAACTCAGTGACTCCGTGCCTCGTAGTGAGAGGAGTTCAAAAGCAGAAATAATTCCTTTTTTTTCCAAAGGTCAAGCAGGATGAACAGCCCTGGGAAGGAAAGGAGTCTCCCGTCCGAAGCCTGGAGACAGGAGGCTCCTTGGTGTTGCAGGAAGGACACACGAAGGTGAAGGCAGGTGAGAGGAGAGCTGAGATGGGCTGGGTCGGCAGGGACCCCCATGAGCACAGACACCCAGCAGAAGGTCCCTGTAACCCGAAGATGAAAGGCTGAGGGTCGGAAGGCAGCTCCAAACGGCGCGAGGAGGAATAAGCACTCAAGACTGTCTCTGAAGGAAGTTGCTTTGATTCTTGTGAAGTATAGGTTAAGGGGAAAAGGGCAACTATTTCAAAGCAGAGTGCGGCTGCCGCCTGTGCCCCGCCATGTGCTGGGCTACCAGAAGGGGAATTGCCACGATCCAATAGACCCTGGGGTTTTTTTAAGCGAGTGGAACACCAGGGCAGGTAAATGCCTGAATTTATTCATTGGCCTACGATGACCCTTAGAGTGTTACCATTACAATCCTTGTCATAGTAGTTCAAAATATAATTTTTGTTGATGTAAAAAGGAAATAATTAAATGTCTTAAAGCGGTAAGATCTTCTTTTCTCATGTAGGTTATCTACATGCCAAGAAGTTCCCAGGAGGGCTGAAAAGATAAATCAGATTCCTGGGCGTGTGCGGTCCCCTGGGATGTGTGCAGAGGTTACTGCCAGGGCTGGGAGGAGGACTATTGCTGCCTGGGAAGGGAAAAAACCCAGCCCACAGCTCAGGTAACACCTGAGGTTTAGGAAGGAAACTACAGAGGGCAAATGCCATCTTCCAATCGCTTTTGTCATCTTCTGGTTCCTCCTCTGCTCTCTGCCCTGTCCCACAGCACACCTCGCTGGGCAGAGAGCGCTTCCCTTCTGCCAGCCCAGCCGTGACACCCAAAGCCTTCTGTTGGCACCTGCACCACAAAAGCGGACTCGCTTGGAAATGAAACCAGGAAAAAAATACACAGCAGCCTCCCTCACATCTTCTGGTCTCAGTAGCACCAAGAAGACACTCCGTCTGGCCTGCAGGTCTGGTGCTCAGCAGAACTTCCCACCCAGGCAGGTGTTTCGCTTATGCTGCCGAAGAAGCTCTCTTTCAGGGACCACAGCTGAAAATGAGTGAGATGAGCTGCAGCCAGGGCAAGGAGCCGCCACATTCTCTAATTTTAATAGATAATTCACTTAAACTCATGGCCTTTAAACTAGCTGAAGCTCTGAAATTTACGATAGCATGAGCTTCTAAAAATAATTAGAAATAGGTTATCTGGTCTGCTGGAAAACTGGGATTTCTTCTCCATTTTCCAGTCGCTTTGCACTCTCCTGCCACCCTGAGGGTGAAGTGCTCTTCTGCTGCTTCAGGAGGTGTTTTTCAGGCTGGTGCCTTCTTTGCAGAGTGTGTTCTTCAGGCTGGTGCCTTCTTCGCAGGGTGGAAGCACTCTGCCAAAGCAAAGAGACGAGGCCAAGGATCTCTTCTGGATTTATCAGCTGCCCCTGTGCATTTTTTTTCTTGGCTACTGGCTCATCTCTTCAGCAGCGAACTGCCTGCTGCTTGCTCCCAGGCTCATAGTATGATGGAGCTTTTGCCTTCAGCTTTGGAAAAAAAAACCACTTTGGCTGCCTCTTTCCTTCTGTTTAGATCCTTATGCTCCACCTCACAAAGATCAAATCCTTGCAGGCAGCAGGAAAGCAGGCGGATGGGCAGTGGGGAGAGAGCCCTCCCAGTCCTCACCACGGGAGAAGGTCGTGAAAACTTCTTCGAAGTTTTAAACTATTTCCACCTAATTTCATCATTAAATAATGACCCCTGGAAATACTCTAGTCTGTTAATACATTGCTGACACCTCAGCAGATCAGTGTTTTAATGACCTTGTGACTGACAGAGACGTTATTCACTTAAGTTTCATACAATAGTTTGGGATTTAAGGACCATTAAAGGCCATAATTTAGTGCCAACTCCCCAACTGCGGCAGACTTGAAGAGAGCTCGTCTCCGGGTGGGCTCGAACCACCAACCTTTCGGTTAACAGCCGAACGCGCTAACCCATTGCGCCACAGAGACCTCCTCCTGAGCCATTCCTCTGTCATAAAAAATACGTTTCCTCCCCAAAATACAATCACCGTCCTAAAGCTGTCGACGCCTCGTAGCAGAGCCACTCTGCATTAACTCCTACTAGAGCCTGGAATCTTTCCAGCCGAGAGAAGCCTTACGATAGGAGGCTTCATTGCAGTCAGGTTTTTTCATGCAGGATCCAGGTAACTCAGTGTTTAAATGCAAAAAGTGCTCAAGAGCACCCTGCAAATTCCAGGAAGAAATGATGATGGAAAACAAGTAAGACTGTTCTTTTTGGAGAAATTACTTTGGCTGGTGGGTGCTCACTGTTGGTTGTGAGAAAAGAGCCCTCCTCCACAGGCTGGCTCTCCCTGTCCCTATCAGCAGCCGGAGGTATTCCCCTCCCTGAGTCTCACACGTGCCGAATTTCTAACTCAGTTAGAAAAACTTGGGAAATGAGCATAACTCTAAAGATCCGGAGTCATACCAACATCAGCGAGAAACGGCCTTCTGGAGATACCTTTAGAAAAAATGACTTCTTCCATTTCTAATACAGCTTGGTTTTCACTCCTAAAATAGCATTACAGAATCTAAATACTCGTTACTCAGAAAAACCTGAGCTGATGTTTGGTAATTTCAGAAAAGTGTGTTTCTGCACCGGTGTCCTTAACACTCAATTACCATCCTTCACAAATAAAGCTCCTCGTACTTTGGCTTCTCCATTTTAGCTTTCGTCCCATCGACTGCTCAGACCTGGTCTCGGGTCCAGTCAGACACCAGTTATAAATCCCACAGCACATTTGTAGCGGCTTCCACAGTGAAATATGCGCCCCTTTTTACAGTCACCCAAAAGACTGCTGGACAAGTGACATCAGCCGAGAGCTCAAGGGGAAAGCTGCTGAATGTTAAAATGTTTTTAACACTTTTCTAACCAACTTGCTGAGCATTCCCAGTGGCCGGCCAAAGGATGCTGTGCAGCCTCCCTCCAGCCACATTAAAAAAACCCACTCGAGTATTTGCCCGTCACCATAGGTAGAATTAATGCTTCACTGTTTATTTGGAAGAGGTTCTGAAACGCTGAGCTGCACAAAACCAGCAGCAATCATCCAGGAGTGAAAACGGGTCGGTCAGGGTTGGGGTCTGGAGCCCAGTGGGACGTTCCTCCAGCTTCTCACGGCCAGTAGGAGATGCCCCTTCAGTCATCATTAATAGCTAAATTTTCTCGAGCCAAATGGTCTTTGTGACACCGAAGTTTACCTCTGTCCAGGCTCCAAGATCAAGGGATTGTGTTTCCTACCCCAGTGTTTTCTTACCCGCTGGGGTATTTTCCTACCCTGGTCTTCCAGGCACTACTGCAGCCAATAAAAGCTGCTTCTCTTCTCACTTTACTTTTCTCGCTTTCTTGTTCCAGCTTTTTACCTGTCTCTAAAAATGTCACTCTTTCCCTATATTGCTTTTATGCTTGTGAACACTGTTTTGCCAGGAAACCCACTTTCCCTTCTCCATCTAGGCCTCTCCCCGGTGTTCTTTTGATCATTTTCTAGGTTTGGGCTGTTTTCCTGTCAATCACACTGTTTTCCTTGCTGTGTTCTGCCCTACATTGATTGCTGACCCCATTACAGACTCCAGTCTTTGAAAATTGAACTGATTCTTTAACAACTAAGGGATTCACAGAATCACAGAACGCCATGGGGTTGGAAGGGACCCCTGGAGACCACCCAGTCCAACCCCTGCCAGAGCAGGGTCACCCACAGCAGGTCCCACAGGAACCAGGGGTGTTGGAATGTCTCCAGAGATGGAGACTCCACCACCTCTCTGGGCAGCCTCTGCCAGGGCTCTGACACCCTCACAGCAAAGAAGTCCCTCCTCATTGTTGAGATGGAGCTTCCCATGTTCCAATTTGTGCCCGTTCCTTTAGGTGAGGCACCACTGAAAAAGCCTGGCCCATTCCTTTTAACACCCACCCTTGCAGTATTTCTAGGTGTTGATCAGATCCCCCTCAGTTTTCTCTTCTCCAGACTGAAAAGCCCCAAGTCCCTCAGCCTTTCCTCAGCAGAGAGATGTTCCTTCACAGTTGGACTACCTACTAGTGGTATTTTAACATTTCTTTAGCTAATGTTCTTTACCGTTTTAAAATGTTGAAATAACCACTACTCAGTTGCCTTCCCATCTGCCAAATTTATAAAAACTATTCACCCTTTGCATCCACCAAGTACTTTTTTGTGGATCAGTATCAGACAAACTACTAACGAACTGCACGGAACATGAAGGCTGATTAGTCTTAATGATTTTTACTAGAGATTGTGCCGTCAGAAGTGGAAATTACGTTTTCTCTCTCTTTTAAAGAGGACTAAAGAGCTAAAGGATGGTCCCTGTGTCGCTGGCCTGGAGAGGCCCAAGCCCCGGGTGCTGCTCCCAGCACCTCCCTTTTGTAACATTTCACCATTTGACTCAAAACACACACCGTTTTGGGGGTGTTTTGGTTCTTTTTTCCCAGCCCCTGTAAACCCAGTCAGTCTGTGCATGGTTTCCAGCTTCCCCGCAGGGTGTTATCTGCGTTCTGAGGGAGTCAGCGTCTCCCAGCCCGGGGTTCACTGCTTCCCTGTCAACCGAGAGGCGCCAAATCTTTTAAAAACCGCATTATTGGAGTAAATAAATGAATTGTGAGAAAGAACGGCTCACTAGTAAAATGTAAAAAGGACAAAGTCTTCGAAGCAAAAGTTAAAAACAAAGTACAAAAGGATTTATTAGCCATTTTCGAAACAGCGCTGTATCGGGTGCATCTCCAGGCTAGATGCACAAATTCTTTCATTATTTTGGGGATTTTTATACATTTTACCCACCCGCTTATGTCCCTTTCTCCCCTCTCATCGGTTGAGAGGTCAGAGC
>VZRU01006800.1:11039-25514 GCA_013398155.1 Pedionomus torquatus | reverse complement strand
AAAACGGGGGGAGGGGAGGAAAATAAAGAAAAAAAGGGACCAAAAAAGGCAAAAAAGAAACCCAAGCCAGAGACGTTGTTTAAACTACCAGAGAACCATTATGCGTTGACATGTGTCTAAGTAATACTGAGCATATACTATTGACCAGCTGATTAGGATAGTGGAATGAAAAACAGCTGGAGGACTTCAAGAGGTTGTCAGGGTAGAAAACATAATGATAATGGGAGATGTTAATTACCGTGGTATAGACAAGGTAGATACCATGTCAAAGAGTGATGCAAAGACTGTATTTTTAGCCCCGATAAATGAATAGTTCTTAGAATGACCACTCAGAGGAGCCAAGTGGAGGCTGAACTCTTGATTTAGTCACGAGGAGTACACAGGAGGGAGTTTGAAATGCAGTAGTGAACAGCCACTTTATCATAGCAAACATGATGTGCTCAAATTCAATATTACCAAAGGAGAGCAAAAAGCAACAACAAGCAAAAAAGGTATACTGAAGACAGTGTTACTTAAAAGGGAGACGAGCGCATTCTCCTTCAAAAGCGAACAAGTGTAAAAGTCAGGAGAGTAATTCAGAAGAATTTTGAAACGGTTGATGAAAGGACAAAATACTTGCAATGACACGAAGACCCTGTATTCAAAGCCTTGGCCACGCCATCGCTGGAAATATGTGAACAAATAAATAAAGAAATAAATCTGGGAGGCTGGCACAGTCCAGCAGCTGAGCGAAGATGCCATTTAGAAGTAAAAAGGAATCCTCCAAAAAGTATACGTTATGGCCAGAGAAGTAGTAGAGAAAATCCTGCCAAGTTAAATTAAAAAATAAAACAAAATAAAACAAACAAACAAAAAAAAACCCAAAACCCACAACCAAAAAAACCCTACCCAACACATCTGGGCCAGCCAAAATAGTTTTTGAACTAAAGACACAAAGATTACTAATGAAAACATGTTTTACACAGAAGGAGGAAGCCTACAGGGACTCAGGTGCCCAACAGTGAGCTCTGAGGGAAGAGCCGTCAGGAAAAATGACCCTGAGTAGAGGCTACTGTCACCGCTCGAAGCTGGGCACGCTGGAATGTTCTTTCCCCAGGTACTAAGAATCCCCCTCTGCCTCCCAGCCATCTGCAGGGTAACAGCAACATGTCTAATATAGCAATATGTCTAATTTCGACCAAAGCTTGGGTCCAGCCCTGTAATTGCCTCACTCCACTACCATAGAATGGTTAGAGTTGGAAGGGACTTTCAAAATCATCCAATTCCACCCCCCCTGCCCTGGGCAGGGACACCTCCCACCACACCAGGTGGCTCCAAGCCCCATCCAGCCTGGCCTTGAACCCCTCCAGGGATGGGGCAGCCACAGCTTCTCTGGGCAACCCATTCCAGGGTCTCACCACCCTCACAGCAAAGAAGTTCTTCCTAATTCTCATCCAAATCTCCCCTTTTAAAAGGGAGATTTAATTTCTCTCTCTCCAAATTTAAACCCTTTCCCCCTTGTCTTGTCCCTCCCCTCCCTGACCAAGAGTCCCTCCCCATCTCTCCTGTAGCCCCTTCAGATCCTGGGAGGCTGCTCTAAGGTCTCCCCGGAGCCTTCTCTTCTCCAGGCTGAACAGCCCCAGCTCCCTCAGCCTGTCCTCACAGCAGAGGGGCTCCAGCCCTCTGAGCATCTTGGTGGCCCTCTGCTGGACCCTTTCCACCAGGTCCATGCCCTTCCTGTGCTGAGGACTCCAGAGCTGGACACAGGAGCCCAGGTGGGGTCTCACCAGAGCAGAATATCTTCCAGCAGGCTGAAGAAAATACTGCTGAAATATTAAGGTGGTGACTGATGGCTTCAGATCGGATTCCAGTCTCTATTAACTTCCTGACATTTTGTTAATAGCTGATTCTGGGGTGAATAGTCAGATGGGAAGCATCAAGGTCTGAGGAATTAGCCACTAGTCAAAGCACCATGTGAGAGAGGCAACGCAGACAAAACTGAGCCCCGCTTGAGCTTCTGGGTGGGGTTGGAGCTCCACCAGCCTTGCTCTCACATGGAGATGTTTAGAGATGTTGATAGAGATGGGGATTAGGAGAACAGCTGTCCATTGCAGTAAGTGGCGTTGGCTGCTCTCACCTCTTTTCTTTCCCTGATTGCTATTGGCACTCCAGAGATCCTGTCCTGCTCTGACCTATTCCCTTTATCCAGGCCATTAATAGCCTTGCCTTCTCTGCAGTCTGCCTCCAGCAGCATCCAGAGGACTCCGGCTTGCTCATTTTCCTCCAGTGGCAGCTACAGTTCGGGGTCAGATAGACCCTGCAGGTCCCTTCACGCACACATGAGATTGCAGGTAGCACTCACAGTCTTGCCCACTGGTGAAAACGGACTGAAGTGGGAATCTCACTGTCCAGTAGCCAGGCTGCAAAGCCTTTAAAATCCCAAGCATAATCTCAACGAGTTCCTCGTGTATCTCTCCAAAGGTTATGATCTTCTGTCACACACTTAATGTGCTGCTTTTTTGGTTTTTTGTTTGTTGGTTGGTTGTTTTTTTTCCCACCAATTAGGTACTTAGCCTACATGCAAGGGCAACCCGAGGTTTTGGAAGTTCTAAGGCCCCTGTGCTGGTGTTTGTGTGCCACGAGGTGCTACACACAGACGTTGCCCGGGTGGCACATCTTCATCGCACAGCACTGCAGACGCCCCGTGTGCGCTTCACAAGCCCTTTGGTGGACTATTTCACAAGACCTTTCTTGGGTGGACCATTTCACAAGACCTTTCTTGGGTGGACCATTTCACAAGACCTTTCTTTGGTGGACCATAGACGTCTTGCTCGTCAGCTCTGCCAGGCCACGTGGGTGCCTCTGCTGAGCACTCCCACTCCTGGTTGCGCAGCCAGAGCTGTCAAACTTCACTTTCCTAAGCCTGCCCAGCACTGCTCTAGTGAACAACTGGCATTCGGGAATCCCTTTGCCCCCTGGTACTCAAAGGAGAGCTGCTTTATTGAGGGACAAGTTCCAACTGTCTCTAGGTAACAGTGAGAGTGTATTTTCTGCTGCTTCTCTACATACCTCTTGCCTCTAAAAATAAGCTAAAGATGCGATCTTCAGTACTCACCAGTTCACCCGGGAGCAGAGCTCGTACACAGCGCTGATAGCGTGCACCATTTACAACCTCATAGCTTGCCCATTGACTGAGCCTTCCAGCCACAATTTACCTTGCTTAGCATTTTCACATGGGCTTGTGGGTCTCCCTTGCATGAAGCCGGGAGGTGTTAAATCCCTTTGTCCTGGCTGTGTCATCTCCTAAGGCTCAGCTGTCACCTAAGCAGAATGTTCTGAGGTTAAACTAGAAACACCGTGTCCTTTATCTCTCTCTTCCATTCCCAGTACAAGTTCTTCTCCAAGGTTTTGCAACGGGCAGTGGCCACTGATTTTTGTAGGCTTCTCCCCAAGTCCTGGTCCTTGCTGGGGTCACATCAGGCAAGCCAGAATCTTGGCAAACTGGCAGCGTATCGAAGCAGGGGATGGTGCACCCACCCCGGCACGTGATGGGCTTTGAAGGAAGCCGCAGAGATAAGCGCGTGAGGAAGCTGGGCTGGAGCACCCCGGTCGGCAGGAGGAGAGCAGGAAGGTGTGAAGCACGGCCAGTAAAACAGGCCATGGTAGGGACATGAAAGGGGATGACCTGGATAAGACGTGTTCCTCAGGAGGTGTGAGAAAGAGTGGGGAAAAGGGCTCTACACGGGTATTCTCAGGGGCTGGCTACAGATGCACCAGATGCAGCCTTGAGTATAAACTGTGCTGTCTCTAAGGCTACAAGAAGAATAAAGAGCAGAAATTGTGCAATTACAGGAGCCTTTAATTTCCCAGTGAATGCCAGGCAGGAAACCATGCCAGAACAGCAGCGCTCAGGTATCCTCCAAGACAGAAAAGCAAATTCCCTTATCAATTCACGGCAGTGTAAAACACAACCTTATTTCAGACACGGGTTTAGGGAAGGGCAAGATTGTTCTGTCACTCTGGCACCAGAACCTGCAGGGAGGGACAGGGTCCCGAGGCAGGCAGAGCCCGCAAGGAGAGGGCTGGGGGAAGAGAAGACACGAGAAGAAACTCCGAAAAATGGAGGGTTTTACTGTTTCAGCAAAGCTGATGAGAGGAATGCAGGGAGCGATGAGATACTGAATGGAACAAGAAGAGGGCGAGAGAAATTATATTCAAGCTGCTGGTTTCTCAGCACTCGGTTCAGAATGAAGGATGACGCACTCCAAACCAGGGGAAACTGGTGCTCAAGGTGAAGATGAGTCACGAGGTTGGCGAGGAGACGCGGGAGAGACTGCCCAAGCTGCATCAAAGCCCATGCCACCAGGCTGCGGGAAGGCTATTAACTTTTAGGGAATAAAGTCAAGTTAGCAAAGCCATTGATACCTTCAGAAGGGCCAAATGTGAGCTCCCAAAATGCAGAGGGGGTACAGGGTTGGGAGGGATGGCAAGTGCTGGGAGAAGTAATTTCTCCTAGAAGAAGATGGGGACCTTGACCTCATCGAGGAGTAGGGGAAGCAGGGTGAAATGGAACAGCAGAAAGGGCGAATCTGAACCCTTGGGCACCAGCAGTAAGGACATTTGCTATAAACTGATGAAATGAAGGCACAGAAGGAATAAAAAGACCTTACTGTGCTGAAGGATGAATGTGAAGCAGGAGCGAGATGCTCCTGTGAGAAAGGAATGGCATGATGCTAGGATGCATCAGAGAAGTTATTTTTAGCAGAGGCAGAAGCATTACTGCCACCACGCAAGGCATTGTGAGGCTCCTTCCAGAATATCCTCATAGCTCTGCCTCCAGGAAGGATAAATTCCCACTGCGCAGAGAAAAACTATTTGGATACCGAGGCAAAAAAACACAAGATGAAGTTCTACTAGAAGGGTTTGGCTTGTTTTGGCCAGACTGAGACTGAAAGGGTACAAATGTACTTCTGAAGAAGCACCGAAAGAGAATGGCAAATAAGAAAACGTTAAGAAAAATCTTTTAAGACATACAATAATAGCACAAAATAATGAATAAGTTTGCGTGGTGGATCAGAGAGTTCCTAGCCCTGCCAGGAGCAAAGCCCTGGACCAACCTTCCAAGAAGAATAATGGGGCAGAGAACCCCAGATGGATTTAAGGCACAGTTTGATAGAACTCCCTCCATAAAATCCTAACTGGAGGAGTCCTGGAGATGGGCAGCTCAGCCGGGGACACAGCGTCAGCAGCACCAAGGCTGTTTGGAGCAGGTGCCGCTTCAGCCCCAGGCTTCCACAGTTCTACTGGTCACTGGGAAGATGAAGAATAAACAGTTTCCCCTTAATTCACGTCTACAGGTGCTGGGGTTTTCCTTCTAGAGCACCAAAGGCGAGCTCTGGGCCTTGCGCTCTGGTGCTCCCAGCATTACAGTCCCAGAGGTCTGCTCACACATTAGGCTTAACGCTATTGCCAGATTAGGGTCAGGAGGGAATTTTCCTGGATTGATAGCAATTGTGGTTGCATTTTTTGCATGGTTTTGAGGGTTTTTTTGGTTTGCTTGCTTCTATGTTTTGTTTTATTTCGGGCGTGCTGGTTTTGTTTTGTTGCACTTCTCCAATTTCACATCTATTTTCTAGATCCTCTGTCAATTTTTTTTCCGCCAATTCTCTGCCACCACCGAGCTGCAGACCTGACGGTCCCCTAATCTCCCTGCTTGCTTCCCGTGGCACGTTAGAGCTGCAGCTTTTTTTTTTTTGCTGAGAGAAGTCAGGAAGCATTTGCAGCGCCTGGTTTATGGGGTGAGCGGAGGAGGTGTCTGGTTCAGAGGCACCGGCAGAACATTCCTTGCACCTTTCCTCACGACTGCAGGATGCTTGACTGCGGGGTGACCCTGGAGGATCGCCCCGACGTGAACACAAGTACACACCGTGCCTGCAAAAGCAGCTGGAAGGGGGAACAAGGGAATTAACCCAGGCTCTCAGCTGCACAGGCACAGATTTAAAGCACACATAACCACCGGCTGGCCTCCAGGGCTTGCTTGTGGGCATGTGGGGATTTGGGATGAAGGATGTCTAAGAGGGTAGAGAAGGTGTGAGAGTGAGGGAGACCCAGACCTGCAGGTTCTGTGTGCCACAGAGGGATGAGCATCCCTCCTAACTCTCAGGGGCCACGTTTCCAGCGATCCCAGCACCAAACCCCCATGGCCCCTCTCTACAGGCACCCTGAAGCTGGGTACCACTGTGATGCTCCCAGAGCAGGGAGCCCAGTTTGGGGAGGCACCGGCACGACACAACAGCAGCCTCTGCTTTAGGTCAGGACCTCTGAGCTCTTGGATGTGCAGAGCCAGCCTGAATCTCACGGACTGGTGGTCCCAAGGGAGGGAATGAGTGCGAACAGCAAAGGAGCATTGCACAGCCAGGTTCCTGCCCGGTACCTCTTCCCGACAGCTTCCAGGATGAACATGACGAACGTCTGAAGTTGGATCTTGAGCATGAACATCCGAAAAGTGGAAAAGCACACTCACCTCACGGCAATGCGGGCGCTCGGCACCCGGCAGCATCCAACTCCAAGGTCTCAGAACAACCCTTCCTGAGGATAAGGGGCTCTGCTGCTGCTGGGGAAATGTTGAGCTCTGCAAAGCAACGGGGACAAAAGCTGTGCAGCTTCCAGCCCCGGGCAAGGAGTGCTGCTGTCAGACTCCTGTGCTGCCCCACTGCCTTTTGCACATGGGGTCCAAACCAGCTTAGACACGGAGCCCAGGCTCCCACATCTTCCAGTTTTTACCCATGATGAAATTCTCCGGAGGCCCTTCCAGCCGTTCTCTAGCTTGGACACCCTGTTGGGGACAAGAGGGCAAGGGAGCAGGAAGGTGTGAAATCAGCGTCAGTCCCTTGCAAGTTTGTTCCAGCAGTCGGGCACAGATGGCAGGGCCTGGTGCACAAGGGTTAGGGACAACCGTGTGGAGGCTGCAGCAGGACCAAGAGAGAAAGGTTGAGAGTGCCTTGAAGAGAAATAGAGTGGAAACCCCAGTTCCAATGAGTAACCTCTCAAGGAAACACCCCCTGAGTAGTCCCCAGCCGTGTGCAGCTCGGGACAGAGCCACTGGCGCAGGCAGCGAGGGATGCTGAAGGATGCTGTGACTTGTAGGAGCGAGGCTGCTGTCCTGCGGGCACTACATGCCTCGGGTGAAGCGATTTGCTTCCAAGGAGCAACCCCCCCCCAGGACTGGGGGTCCTTACAAAGCCCCAGCTCCACCCCTTGCCCTCTGGCATGCCTCCGGTAGGGGAAAATTCCACAGGTACCGCTGAGCTGCACCCCGGACTCTTCAAGGAGGTACCTGTGGGGACTAATCCAGGGCATCGACGTGGCCATCAGCAGGACCTACCTACTGGTGCGTGCAGAGGAGAGCCAAGGCACGGCTCTGCCTTGCGAGCTCCAGGTCCAAACTCCCAAACGGAGGCGCCTGCAGCACAGCAGGGTGGCCTGGCTGGCACGGGGGTGGCACACAGAGCTGCCTGCCATCCAGCCAGGGGCCACCCACGCAGGCAACAGCTCCAACAACAGCGAAAGGCAGGCACCTCCCACCCTTGCTAGAGCTCGGGGGGTGCATCCCCGCTGCCACGACAGCTGCCGTCACCTCTGCATCTCCCTGCGCCAGGGCCGAGCTCCAAGGACTGCTTCTCACCGCTGTCCCCTAGTCCTCTCCGGGCAGCGCCCACCAGCACCCAGCGCTTCCAGAGCCGGCTGCGCATCGCTTCCCGGCCTCCTCTCCGCAGCAGCACCTCCGCCGCCAGCTGGGCAGCAGGAAAACACCTCTCTGCAACTCTCACACCCTCCTCAACAGACCTTAAATCAATAACCCCAGAACACAGGGTTATTGCAAACGGAAACCATTAGGCTGTAACACGGGAGGATACAGCGAGCCTCTAACACTTGAGAGATTTACAGTGCACAACCACAGGGTGTTAATTCTTTTGGCAAGGCAAACGCGTTCACGCTCCCTGCCTTCCCTCACCCCCACAGCAGCGAGGAGACGGGGACCATGTGCAGCCCAGCCCCGGGAACACGAGGACTCAGCACAGCGCTCGGGGTGACACCACCCTCGCAGGGCTGCCCAAACACACACACCTCGGGGCCGCAGGGGACATCCCCAGGGGACATCCCCCACGCTCTGGCTTCCCCGTGACACTCCCAGCTCCCTCCTGCCTCCACAACTGCAGCAGAGGTTTCCAGGAAAGGCTAGGAAGAAACTTCCAAGCCACCTAAAGCAGCTGGAGAAAGCAGCCCAGATCTTGGGCATGTAAGCTCTACCTCAGGCTTGAATCAGCCCACAAGCTTGCGGGTGTTTTCACAGCTGGTCAAAGGGGCACCGTCCCTGCTTGGACCCACATGCCCTCAGAGACCAGGGAGATGCTCGTCGGCACCGGGGTCGGCCCAGCTGTCCTGGGCAGGAGAGGGGACACGTGTGTGCTACAGCAAAAGGGACTCTCAAAACAGGACACTCGCATCCTCCCCCCACATCCCTGGGAAGAGNCAAGTCCCGCTCACACCTCTGCCTGCAGCCACCTCCTTGGACCCTCCCTTGTGCAAAGTCCAGGGCAGAGGACAAGGTGGGAGCTCATGTTGGGGCTCACCCCACTGGCAGCCTCACCGCACCCCACATACCTGGGGTACCACGGGGGCCTCCCTGGGCCGGACAGCAGAGCAGCACAAGTCACCCAGCGTGCGGGCAGGAGCACCCCTCTCCATCCAGGGGAGCAGAGGGGGCACGAGGGGGCTCCAGCCACTGAGCAGACAGGCCATGAACCTGCTACAGCACACCTCAGGCACACCCCAAAAGGACCTGGGGGGCCTGACCACGGTCCAAGCGGCAGCCTGAGCTTGGCTGAGCCCCCCCCCGCAGCACACCCACGGGACACCCCACCCTGGGTTTATTGCTGCTACTCCCCTCAAGGAGTGGGTGTTGTCTCCATCAAGGAAGGGGTCTGGGGTGGGACTTTGACCAGCCACCTCCCTCCCCAGGTACTGTGAGTAGCCCTGGGGTGGTCTATCTCCCTGCAGAGGAGGGAGCTGCAGGCTCCCCCACCCCAGCCTGTGCCAAGGGGGTGGCCCACCAGACACCACTGTGCCCTGCCCGAGCCCATCCCACACCTGAACACGGGGTGCTTGATGCCATTTCGGGGCTCCTGGCCAGCAATGCCAGCTCAGCTGGAGATCCCTGGGCAGGGCTTTTCTCTGGCTGCCAGCACAATAGCAGGCTGCAGGACCCCAGCACTGCTGGCTCGGGGCGAGGTGCAAGGACGATGCTCAGCAGCAGGCTCAAGCACGCTCCCTCAGGGGCTGCCTGGCATCGCCCTTCTCTTCCAAGAGCTCCAGTCCCCTGGAGGAGCCTGGACAGGCATCCTGCACCCCCTCCCCATCACTGTCCAGCAGAATCCCAGAACACTATGGGGTTGTAAGAGACCTCTGGAGATCATCCAGTCCAACCCCCTGCCAAAGCAGGGCCACCCAGAGCAGGTCCCACAGGAACGTGTCCAGGTGGGGTTTGAATATCTCCAGAGATGGAGACTCCACCACCTCTGGGCAGCCTCTGCCAGGGCTCTTGTTGAGATGGAACTTCTGTTCAAGTTTGTGCCCGTTTCCTCTTGTCCTTGTTCCATCCCTCCATCCCGCTGTGGATGCCTGTACCCTCTCTGCAGTCACACCAACACCCCGAGACGAGATGCCAGGCACGCCTCTCCTTCTGGCAAGCTGGAGCAAAACCAACAAATGGGTCTGAAGGGGACAGACAGACAGACGGGGCAGTTGCGCAGGCTGCCCTCAGAGCGGGCAGACCCCTGCCTGTGATCCTGCCCAGGGCTTGAGCCCCTTGTGCCCCAGCGGGGAGCGGTGGGAGAGCAGGATCTTGCACTGCCCCTCGGTGGCCACCACGGAAGGTGCAGGTGGCCCCAAAACCTGGAGCCTCCTCGCTCCAGCAGAGCCCGAGAGGCAGCCAGAGGGGTCTGCGCTGCCTGTCCTCGGGCGTTCCAGGACATTTGGGGGCCCCTCTCAGAGCAGCTCCGTGACCCCAGACTTTCCTCAGACGCTCCGCTCCGGCACCCAGTCCCCGACCTGTGCTACCTCTCATGGGGCAGGACCCCCAGCACGTTGCTCCCTGGGGTCCTGAGGGGGGCAACAGCCCGAGCCCACGCCTGGACACAGCCCACACCAAGGAGGAGACGAGGCAGCGCTGCTGTTTGGGCATCCGCATTTATTACACGGCTGGGGCGAGCCGGGGGCTGCCACGCGCCTGGGCCCCTTCAGAGGCAAATGACCGGTCCTCCTTAAATATTGGTTATAAAACAAATTTCTTTTTTTCCTTTTTCTTTTTCTTAAAAACCCCATATTTCTATCTCTCTCTCTCCATACTTTTTTTGTCTTTTTTACTCGAGTACAAAAGTGGGGGGCGGGCGCTCCGCCTCGCCTGCCGCTACCTCCGCAGGCTGCGCTGTGCCTGCCGCAGCAGCGTGTCGAAGTCCAGGGAGTCGAACTTGCTCTTGACGGGGGCTGGGTCGAAATCTTCCCGGTTTGAGGCTGGAAGACATGGGGGAGAAGCTGCCTTGAGGCGCGGGGACACCGGCACAGCTCCGGCCATCCCCACAGCGACTCCTTCCCGTCTCGCCAACCTCCAGACCCAGAGCTGGGCTGATGGAAGACCAGACCTAACCTCCGTCACAGCGCTAGAGGGACGGGGAACCCTCATCCAACCCATCCCTGGGCACAGCCCTGGGCAGCCAAACCTGATGGACCAACGATGGGGACACTCCCCCGCTCCTGGGAAGGAGAGAGGACGACCAGGGGTGCCACCCCCAGACTCGGGGGCTGCACGACTCACCCAGGTCGGCGTAGTTCCTCCTGCAGAACTGCCGGCGGCCGCCGAAGCAGAGGTCAAAGGGCTGCTCGTCTGGGCGCCGCAGCTTGTGCCCGCTCTCGATGGCGGCAAAGGCTTCCTCGGCATAGCGGTAGGTGACAAAGCCATAGTTGTCCCTGGAACCAGAGAAGGAGAAGCAGTGAGGAGATCAGCCATAAGGCAGGACGTCCCCTGGAGGAAAGGGAAAAGGGCCAAGAGGAGCCATCCCCGGGGAGGGGCTGCCCCCACGGCCCTGCAGCGCCTACCCCTCGGAGCGGAAATGCAGGGTGCACTCCTCGATGTCCCCGAACACAGAGAAGCGGTGCCGCAGCTCCGACCGTGTCATCCTGCTGGGGATCTTGCCAATAAACACAACTCGCCGCTCCTCCTGCGGGCAGGGATGCACCGTCACGTAAGACGGGAACGGGAAGGGACTCAGCATCTCTGAGCCCTCCCGGCGAGCAGGACCCCGAGAACCGAGCACCCTCCCGGTAGAGCAGGACCCCTCGCACCCTCCCAGCGTCACCACCCGTTGCACCACAGCCAGAGCCTCCCAGCAACGCTGCCTGCAAGCCCCTGGCTTTCTCAAGTGATGGAGAGGTTGGGGAACCCCCAAATCTCCAGCCCCAGCTTCCCAGCACTCACTATTGCACGTTCCTTCTGGAGGATCCTCTGCCTTTGGTAGTGGTCCTGGGCATCGTAACTGTATCTGGTAGGGCAGAAACCAGACATGTGAGCTACACGGTCATGGGGGTGCCAGAAGAAAGCGATCCCAGACACGAGGGAGATACCAAAGGAGTGAGTCCACTGCTGCCTGGGAGTCAGGAAGCAGGGAGATGGGCTGGGGGAGCTCACACCCCTGCAAGGTGGCCACACTCACCTTCTCCGCCTGTTACTCCTCCTGCGGGGTGAGGGGGAGCGGGACTGGCTGCGGGATGTGGACCTGGATGAGTAGGAAGACGCTGATGATGAGGATGAGGACCTGTCCCGGGACCTGCCACATGACCCACAGCTGGAGCGGGAGGAGGAGCTGTGAGAACATCTGGAGCGGTACCTGGGGGAAGGAGACACGCAGCTCAGTGCCGAGCCCTCTCCATGCCCAGCACCACAAGGCTCCAGAGAAGAAAAAGACCTCCATTCTCCCTGAGGTATCTGGCACTCAACTTGGACAGGGCTCATCCCCAGCCTGAGCTGGGCTATGGAAACCTCTGCCCAAGTTCATCAGGACAGTGATGATGCTACTGAGACGTTGCTCCACTTGGTTCCAAACACTGCAGCAAAAAAGGAGCAGGCTCAGAGCAGGCACAGCCTCTGAGGAGCAAGAAACAGTCACGGGGGAATGGTGTAGGACACGGCTGCAACTGGGCAAGGGCCAGGAGGTGCTGGGGCTGCCGTGCTGAGCCCCACACGGGGCACAGGGTGGCACTGGTGCCATCAACAGCCAGGTGAACGGAGACTGTACGTGCCTCCAAGCACACAGAGCACCGTGACACGTACTGGGACAGGGTTGGGCTTGTGTGCCCACAGCCCCCTGCCCACAAGAACCTCTCTGGCAGGACCAGGCCAAGCGTTAAGGACAGCAGGATGGAAACCCCTCTGGGATGAAGCCATGTTGCAGCAGGGTCTCTCTCTAACATTCTGTCCACGGGTGGTCCCCACCACAGGCAAACCCGAGTGGGGCACACTGCCTGGTACTGCCACGTGCTGTCCTGGAAGACAGTGGGTAGGATGGCACAGTCCACGGGGATGTTTCCCACCACACGGCCAGCTACATTTGCTGGAAAGCCAAGTCAGACAGGGCAAGTCCCCGAGCTGCACATCCCTGGGACACGGCCCTAGACACATGCCCTTTCCAGCTCCAGCCTCCACACCGATCGGCCACCGATGGCTGGACAAGCCCTTCGTGCCCAGTGACCTGGGACATCTTCAGAACGGGCTGAACATCCAGGGAAGGGCGAGTTAGGGATGTGGATGAGCCCTTGGCCATCTCCAGTGCCTCTCACCCTGGACGGGACCGGCCGTGCATCACTCAGGTGGAGAAGGATCCCAAAGGAAACACATCCTGCAGAGACCCAGCCGCCCCACTTTCCTGCGCCGCCACCTCCACAAGGAGCACGGGGAGCCCGAGGCAGCAAAGCCAGACAGGGTTTTCTCCAGCAGCTCCCTGGAGGGTTCCGTTGTGGCTCCTTCTTACTTCTATACCCAAGGGCTGCACCAGCCCCACAGCCCAGACACCCACACCCGCAATAATACCCCAGAAAAAGCATCCAAAAGCCAAAGTGCCACCAAAGACTCGTACCAGTGGCGTGTCAGCAGCGGTGAGCCAGGAAGACTGGCTCAGCTGGGGCTTCACAGGCACACCTGCCTAGGCGTGGGGTTCGGCCAGACACCCCCCAGCAGGTGCTGCAGCAGCTCCCCCAGTCTCCGCGAGCCAGGCACCCCTTCAGAAGGGCCACAAGGACAAACAGATCACGGAATCATAGAATTGGCCGGGTTGGAAGGGACCTTTCAGATCATCTGGTCCAACCATCAACCTGACTCTGATACAAACCATCACTAAGCCGTGTCTCTAAGCAGTAAGATTTCAAATACCTACAACTACAGCCAACAAGAAGTTCCATCAAGAGGTGTCCGATCACCCTCGCAGACAATTCACAGAGCAGACAGATGCTCGGCTGCTTACCTTCGCCACCGCTTGGGAGGTGGGGAGAGTGACCGCGACCGGGATCGGGAGGACGAGGATGAGGATGAGGATGAAGACTCGCTAGCTCCATCCGAACTGGAACTGAAGGAACGGCTGGCACGGCTCCGTCCAGCCCTCCAGCTGCCGGCAGAGGGGCTGGGCGAGTCCCGGGGTCTCCGGTAGCAGCGCAGGGACCTCTTGGCAGCAGCACGGCTGGGTCGGGCACTGGGAGTCCGCGTCTCCTGGTCCCGGCAGGGGGACGCAGCTGGAGACAGGAGCACCGAGGTGGGGGGGCTGCTGCACCCGGCGGTGGCCTTATCGGGGACGCTAGTCCGATAATCCAGGGGTGCCAGGCAGGCCGTCCCCAGGGGCTCCTGGCTGGGCCCCACAGTGGTGGTGGGAGCCGGCGGGGTGGATTTGGGCTGGTCCAGCGTCCATTTGGTTAAAGAGGAGATAGGTTTGATAGTGATGTCCCGGTGGTGTTTGACATTCCAGCGGGAGCCGCCCTCGGCAGGGGGCTGCGTGCCAGGGGGCTGCGTGCCAGGGGGCTGCGTGCCAGGGCTGCCGTTGCCCTCCGGCCGCACCGCATCTGGGATGCAGTAGTCGTGGTCTCCCGAACAGACGTGGTTGGGGGCTGAGCTGGCAGGGACCGGTGCTGGGCTCTTCCCCTGGAGCTTGCTTGGGAGCAACGGTTTGGCTTTCACCAGCTTGGCCATCTTCTGGGCCCCTTCCTGCGGCGTGGACCCGGGCGATTTGGCCTTGGCCAGCAGCGAGACAGCAGGCAGTGGCTTCCAGAGCTGGTGGGGGGGTGTCGCTGGGGGGGTGAGGCCTGTGAGAGCAACGGAGGACCTTCAAGAGCAGCCCCTGCTGCAACCCACCCAGCTGGGGCAACCTCCCAACCCAGCTCCTCTCAAGCCCAGGGATC